>CM076401.1:33623159-33635659 GCA_038363315.1 Mugilogobius chulae | reverse complement strand
TTTGATGGGCTACAAAACTTCATGGCAATGAAGGAAAAATTATCAGCATTTTCATACTGTTGAATCATCTTAAAGAATTCTTATCCCCTCGGACTTACCTCTTCACTGTCCCTGTTCATGAGAGTAGGCAGGTTGCATGTAACAATCCGCAGGATTTTTAATGAAGACTCGCGTTTTAGGAAAGGTAAAAGGCGAGCTATTAACTTTTTGCCCTTTGAAACAAGTAGAAAAGGTAGAAATTCCGATATTGAATTTCTATAGGACACAAAAAAAATTGTTACATGAAATGCAGTCAAAAAAAAAAAAAAGCTTTGTGCTATTGTGAAACTCACAAAGGGTCATGGTGCTGCATCTGGGAGTAGATATGGTCTACTTTCCTTTGCGTCTTATCCATTAATCTTCGCTCTTCAGAATCAGACAGGACTGTGGTTTTTGTCCTCTCAGTCTCCTCTACCTCCAGCAGCACAATGAATAACTGCACACAGTGCCATAAATTACACAAAACCCATAAACTCAATCTCATGTTCAGTTTATACCTTTTCTATTTTACTAAGCAGTTCAAGACGCTGTTGCCTAGTGTCTTTGTGCTCCTGCAAAACAAAAAAAGTTAAATGAGGCTCCCCATTTTAAACAGAACTTAAGTCAGCTAAACACTACAGCAGTGGTTCCCCAACCTGGCAGTCCCAGTGCTTTGTCTGGTCAGACGGTCAATTTATAGTAGTACAGCAATTTAATTAGTAAAAAAAACGATATAAGGTTGGAAAGTGAATATAAGAACAAAAACACAATTGTTAATTTTTTTTTTTTGTGCCTGAAATAGATGGTTGCTAAGTTAGGCTAGGTTTCTTTGGGGCATTGCTTTAAACGGAACACATTTTTCTAAATTTTTTTGGCTTTAAAACTACCTCTTGTTGGCTGTGTACTTGTACAGCATGTACTGCTCCTATGGCTCGACGAGGAGAATAACACGTAGATAAAGCCACTTGACCTAAAGACCCTTCAATGTGCACCACTGACAGAAACAAAAAGTGTGAGACATGGTTAATGACACACATAGCAGTGTAAAGTGCATCATTAAAACCTGGCGTATATGCATCAGTCTTTGTAATGTAAGGAGTGGTGAGCTTGGGAGGGTCCTTTTTGCCCCTGATGCCCAATTCCTCCTCTGCAAGCTTTGCTTCCAGACGCCGATAGTACTCCTTAAAGCAGAAAGAACATTAATTTTAATTTCTTAGCAGGAAATGGTAAAAAAAAAAGTTTATGACGTACTTGATAATAGTAATCCTCAAGATAAGGGTTTTCACTCTGCAGCTGAATCATCTGTAGTCGTGTAATCCACTCTTTTTCTTTTGCAGTCATTAGATTACACCAAGGGTCCCAGCTTTCAGATTTTCTGCCGAGGACAAACAAACACCTTTTACATTTATTCAAAAGCAACATTAAAGGTGGGGTAGCCGATTTTCATATTGCAAACACAACTTCATGTCTACTTTCTCTCCTAAATCCTTGAACACGTTTTTAATAAACATTTTTTTTTTTTCATTTTGGTTGCAATTATGGTCAGTAAACTTACAAACTGCAAAGTAGAACTGGAGAGGACCACCAAGCTCGGCCAATCAGAAAGCTGCATTCGGCTCCCAATTAAAACTAAACATCTTTATTATTCAATTCGGGTCTCATTTTTCCCCACATAGTGCTGCATTTATCATATACTTTTTTTGTGGAAAACACAAAAAAGTATATGATAAATGCAGCCATTTCACAGCTGAAAAAGTTTGTGACCTCAACTTTAAAAAGAAATGTTTCTACTAACCTTTGAAACATGCGCTGCTTTTGAACAAGCAGTCGTTTGTGTTGAGGATGCAGCTGGGTCACAGGATCAGGATACCTTTAAAAAAAAAAAAAAAGTAGGCAGCACTACAAGTATCAACACAGCAAAGGTGGATAGAAGAGCCAAAACTGCATTTAAGTGTAAAGTTGGTTCAAAATATTACCAACACTCATTTTCCGCATTAAAAAAAATAAAAAATAAAAACTAAAAACATGTCTGACCGTGATGTAAAAAATATGTATTCGTTTAACATCACTGCAATAAAAATATATATCTAGTACATAGAGATAGTTTTAGTCATTTGCAGGTATACTCAAAGCATGTAGGCCTACTGTTACTTCAATGGAAATATTTAAGTAGGAGTGACGACATGCTGCTACAAAAGAACTCTTTAAAATACATATATATGTTTTTAATGGTAGCAGATCTATCCTACTCAGATATTTTTATAGAAAGGTATCCCACTAACTACACTTGTTCTTGCTCTGCTAAATATGCAAAATGAAATGATGCTACTACCTAAATCTGGATTGAACTGGGTTAGATGAAGGGCTGTAAAATGGGGAGGGTCTTGGTGAATTTGCTCCAAAGCGAAGATGCATCATTTTTGGAGTCGACGGACATGGCCGGGTTGAAGGAAACATAAAACTGTTTGCCTGAGTCAACAAAAAGCATGTTAATACGTATGTACAAGAGTGTCTAACAGGATTTCCTAACACACTAGGTACCTGATTGAAACGTTGTCTTGGGGTAAGAGGCGCGCGTGGGAACACTGGTGATCCTGGTAAAAGAGATGAAGGAATCTGCAAGGCATAGTTAGGGCTACTCGATTATTATATTTGCATAGAGAAGAGATTGAGCATTAGTGCACAGAGGGAGCAGACAAATGAAATAGACATACCTCAAACATATTGTTTTAAATTACTCTACAAGTGTAAAGACACTTTCACTAAATAAAACGTGTAAGTAATCTTTATTTGTATAGCGCATTTCACAGACACAGAGTCACAAATGTGTGCTTACGAACACATTTATGAGTCTATGTTAATAACCATTGTTACTCTATTACACAATTTTGTAATTGATAAGCACAATAATCATAACTAAAATTGGAATGGTTGCAGTCCAAACTGATTTGACCTGTCCTTTTTAAGACTGTACATTTCATGCGAGTCCAAAAGTCCACCTGAGCGGCCTCTCTTTGCCCAAATTGTCTTCTTGTGTTGGGATCTCTGGGTTCTCCTCTCCTGCCCCGGAAGGACGGCACTGGGGGAGGGAAGTCCAAAAAGCTGGAGTTCAGATGTTGACCGGTGCCTCTGTGACCATCAATGACACAAACTATTGCACTGTCCTGAAGGAAACAAGTGTTAAATAAAATAGCCATTGTTCTCAAAATACAGTGCATCCGGAAAGTATTCACAGCTGAATTTTTTCTGTATCCTTCACCAGATCTGTGCCTGAAAACAATCCCGTCTCGCAGGTCTACAGACAATTTCTTTAACCTTATGCATTACATTTGTGCTCTGAACTGCACAGTCAACTTCTATAGACAGGTGTGTGCCTTTCCAAATCACGTCCAATCAACTGAACTGATCGTATCTGGACTCTGATTAAGCTGCAGAAACATCTCAAGGATGATCAGGGGGAAAAAGGATGCTCCTAAGCTCAATTTTGAGCTTCATGGCAAAGGCTGTGAATACTTATGTATTCTTAGTTTTCTATTTTTAATATATTTAAAGAATGTTTAAAAACAAAAAAACTTTTTTCACATAGTCATAATGGGGTATTGTGTGTAGAATTTTTACTACAATTGGAATGGGGCAGTAACAAGAAAAAGTGAAGCGCAATAAAGACTTTCAGGATGCACTGTACATGTTTCAGTCACCAAAACCTCAAGTATTGATCGTGATGTTTTCTGGGCCTTCTTGTAAGTTTGTCCTATCCACTGAAAAAAAAAGAAAATATATTAGATTATTCACACAGAAATTAACAGTACAGTAGGTGTGTTTTTTGAACCAATTTTGCAACAATTTGTAGTCTTTTGTGTTAACCTACTTTTTCGTCATGAGGTTTTTGGTACAAGGTACTTCCACAGTCCACTATTGCACTGTCCAGACTCTTTCAAATCAAGACATTAACAGAGTGTCAAAGAATGTATCAAAATGTCAAAATTTACACCACCAACAACGACAGACCAAATTCACCTTGATACTTGGCCTTCCCTCCACCATCCTCATAACAGCTGGGTCTTCAAACATCTGTCCCCTGCCCATCCCGCCTCGAAAGCCCCGACCTCTGTTACGCCATTCTGGAGGTGCTCGAAACACTTGTCTTCTTGGGGGAGATGGGGAGAGAAGAAGAGCTGAAGGTCTGTTGTCTGGAGGAGGAGGCGGTGTTGGAGGTGGAGGGGCAAACTGGAGCAGACTTGTGTCTTTATTTGTCCCTGGTGTGTCTATGTCTGCAAAATAGGAGATTTAAAAGTTACACCACAACGTCACTATGAATTCATTTAAGAAAAGTAGTGCACACCCATCCCAAATGTCTCGTCATTATAGAGGTTGATCTCCTCGTCATCCTCTGCCATGACTTGGAGCTGACAGTCCATGTTTGTGCCTTCCTCGGTGTCACTCCACTCTCCTCCATTTTCAGGCCACTCCGGCGCTGGTGGCTGGTCAGATTCCTACGTTTTCAAAAGGAAATGGGTTTTGTACAACTGAAGAAACATGACACACAAACCCAAATGCATCAATCAAAAGTTATAAATTCTTATAAATTATTGAGGTGGAAATTACGTCCTTTTAAAGATTAAAATAAAATGATAATACAGAGTAGGCTATATTAGATAACAAAAATGCAAATGAAAAAAAAAAAGTAATGTAAACGTTCAAATAAAGTTATGAAGGTGATATTTCTCTACTTATACATTTTCACATTTACCAAAAAAATGTATAAGACAAGTTTTAATAGGCCTATATTTCTGTTGCTGTTAGTAATCGAGATGCGCGAGGATTAGTAATAATATAGGCTTAATGATTTTTTTTGTCACCTGTCCGTGTCATTTATTATATCACAAACGGATCGATTAAGAAAAAACATCAAAAATCCGCTGCACTTTCAGATTTCAGATCAACTTACTTGTTTTTCTTCTATGTCACTCATTTTGCAATATTTCCAGTGCTTTGACACTTAAAGCCGAAACGTTCCCGTAACTTTCTTGCAAACGATGACAGGCTGTGATCGGCCTTAATTGAACACACCTGTGTCCACAACGCACGAGGTATAAGCGCGTCATGACGTTTTACGTCAATTAAACTAACGTAATTAATAAAAGGATTTTTTTTAAACATATTGCGTTAACAAGTAAATAGCGACCTCTAGTGTTTTAATATTACAGTGCTGTGTGCAATAAGTAAAATAAAATAGCTTACAATCTACCAAAATTGTAATTTTGAACGCAACAAATTCTAACATACTTAAATATGAGCAAAAAATGTGATTAACAGAACAATAAAATGTGTTTATACATAATTTATTGTTTCTTTGGCAATTAGATTATCAAGGCAAGTATATTTTCACAACAGTGAAAGAATAACATGACTGACATATCTTGCTCTAACATATAAAACATACAACAATATTACAATGTACAAAAGCAAATGCAGTGAAAGAATACACTTTTGCAGAATGATGCACTACATATTTAAAGGGCAATTGCCTGCACAAATATAATAAGCTTTCCATTGTCCTTTGTTTAACATAAGCTTGAATACATTTACATTCTTGATGGTTTTTTATTTATTTATTTTCTGTTGTTTTTGCAAAATCTTTGGCCTTTTTATTTCCTGCACTGTAAATGCAGTCCTTTTATTCATATATTAATAGGAAAATTATACTATTTTCAAAAAAGCCAAAATTCTCAATAAACACTTGGCTTTATCCAAAAAGTTTGATGAAACATGGATGGCAGTAGGGTTTGCTCTCCTGCTCTTTGAAGCAACCTTTACTCAGAGGTTTTAGGCAGAAGTGACATACAAGATGATGGGGGTGAAACTTGGCCCCCATTGCAGTGACGCAGCGTCCCAGGATGGGCTGCTGACAGGCCTGGCACATACTGCCACGTGACTGATGATAGTGGGCTTCACACAGAGGCTTCCCGTCATGTTCAAAAAAGCTCCCATTCACAAAGGGACAGTAGCACTCCTGAAAAGGATTTATAAAGAAAGTCCAACAAAATTCTGATTACAACTGATCAAAAAGACATCAATATCAAAATGTAAGCTGTATTCAGGTAAGCTATTGTTTGAATTAGGTTTTGTTAAAGTAAATGAGGGATAACAGATAGAAAGGGGTACATTTAGAATTTTAAATACTGTTGATGTTTTTGTGTGCGTATGTGTGTTTAATTGTTTGAACTGAAACAAGAAAATTGATTTTAAGTCTTTAACTAAGAAGAAGACTTAAAAATTTTGCCCATCTGGCAAAAAGGAGAAATACTTACTCTACAAACAAAACATTGAGGATGCCAAAGGGAGTTGAGGGCTGAAATGTAGTTTTCCAGAATGGGTTGGCTGCAGCCTTGACAGCGTGATGCAAACAGAGTCAAAAAACACTGCTGGCAGTGCTGCTGGCCCTCGCGATCATGGAAACCTGCAAGAGATAATCACTGCATTATCCTTTGTTTAATTAATTGGAATCTTTTTTCCACATAAAGCTGTGGCTGGGCCTCAGAAGAGATAGAGTTTCATTATGCTAGTTTCATACTTATGGACTACTCTATGAGAAATAAATAGTATGACAATGTCTGTTTTTTTTTAGTATATTAAACTTTAATGTAAGGTGGTTTTCACTGAAATCAAATAACGCAAAAAAGCCACAAAATATCTGACCTTCATCTCCAAATGCACGACTGCACTTAACGCAGCAAAAACACTCTGGATGCCAGTTCTTATCCAGGGCTGTGACCATTTTCTGAGAAAATACAAACAAATACATTATTGTAACAATGTTTTAAGCTTGCCGTCAGTTTATTGATGGGTATTCTTCTTACATTTAATATTGGCTTGTTGCACTGTGCACAATGTGGTGAAAAGAGAGTGAAATAGTCTGACTCGCAATAAGGTCGACCGTCTTTCTCAAAAAAATTCCGGCTGCCTAATTCGGTCTCACATTCAGTGCAAACAAAGTGCTCTGGGTGCCACACTTTCCCCAGTGCTGTCACCACCTAGGAAGAGAAATTAAGTATGGAGTCCATTCCCTCACAATAGTATGACAGTGTATCAAGCATAGTACTTACTTGTCCCACAACTGGTTTTTGACAAGCTGTGCATGTCCCTTTGGAGGAGGTCTGAACTCCTTGTCTGGTGAGGTCTGACTGGAGGAGGCCGAGCATACTGTCCAGAGATCCACCAGACGATGGTTGAGGTACGGCATCAGCGGTGGGTGGAGGGGGTGGTACAGCAACAGGGACCACAGGAGCAACAGGCTGGGAAACAAGGATAATATAGCTTCACATTTTGTTTTTGAAATGCGCTGATTATATTATCATCCAGACTGGCGTTAGTAGCATTTGTTCATTTGTTTCATTTACATTTTGTGATAAACTGGACAGTTTATTGAATTCATTATACCAGAACGACTTCCTTTACCAGCATAATGGGAGAAAATGTGATTACAGTATATAATAGTTATAATGGATGACTTTGTTTATTGATAGAAAAATATTATTGAACTATCTTGATCTTTTTGACTGATTAATAGATGAATTATGTAACTTTTTTCGGCCACCAGCAAAATTTACTTTTTGAGAGAGATTTTTGAGGATCTAAAACAAAGTAATACCAGATGCAGGGCAGATGCAGTTCTCTTAAGGTGTCAAACTCTGGCCCTCAAGATGATTTTATATGGCCCTCTGGATTATTTCTGATAATTATTGATACTGGCTGGCTGGTAAAAGCACATTACAAATTTGAACTACAGGTCCCACAATACATTGGAGCCTACCCCTCTGTCCAGTGCAGCAGCGCCAGATTTATTAAGTTGAGATAATGCAGCAAATTGCATACAATTTGTCCAAAATATTCTTACATATGTCACTATATAGCATAATTGCCATATTTGAATCTAACACAGGTGGCCAACGACCAACTCTGACTTTGATATTTGGCCATAGCTCCATTTGAGTTTGACACCCCTGCCTTAAGGTACAGTGGAACATTTTAGCATCTGTTTCTACTAGAATATTGTGAACAAAATGCAGATAATAAAGATTAAAAGGAGACTGGTAGCTTACTGTGCTCTGAACTCTGAAGTCTGAAAGAGAGGCCATAAGTTTGTCAAGTTCAAGTGTTGCTGATGTGGCTGAGGGTTTTGCAGAGCTGAAACATGTAGCATGTAATATGACACTTGTTTAGTCAAAATTTGTAGCATTTAATTTAGTTACATAAAAACTAGCACATTTAATCATATAAGTAATTTAAATCAATCAAATTTATGTATGAAGTGCTGCAAATCAAATCTACCCATTATAACAAAACTGTTGTTACTAATAAATACATTAATAGTGGGCCTTACCTGATGGTTCTGTCCTTGGTTTTATCATCTTTCTTAGGAGAAGGGAACTGGGCCAGGATCTCATCTTGAGAGAATACAGCCTTAGGAATACAGTGTTGATTCTCATAAAAATTGAAAATTAGCTCTTATACAGACCAGTGATATTGAACTGTGTGGCATTTAGCTCTTGCAGCAGATGATCCAATTCGCTCAGGCCTCCTCCCAACAATGAAGAGGAAGAAAAGGCCGGAGGGGGATCTGCAGCACGAGGAGAGCGAGGTTTGTTTACTGTACTGCAAAAAAACAGGCCACAGTGGCAGCTGTTAGTGCATTTTATACTTGTGTGTCTATGCATTTAACGTAGCAGTTACCTGTAAAGTTTATCTGGGTTTGAATTTTGTGTGGACTTCATTGCAGCAGAAACTGTCTGAAAAATAAGTCAAAAAAGTTAACACCACTTTACACTATAAAATTGCATTGATAAGTATTTGGAGTGTACCTGCTGTGGGGTGTAGGCAGGAGGGGGGGGTCGGACCTGTGCTGTGTCTTGGGATGTGGGATCAGCATTTAGAGGAGGTTCAGACGTCAACAAGACTGGACAACGAGCAAGAGGGGAACTGGTGTTCTCCAAATCAGCAAGGAGGGCATCTAGTATATATTTAAAAATATAAGTTTATATACTAGAGACTTTAAACGTTACAAAGAGTTATGTGTATACATTGCAAAGGGCGATGCTCATGTGATGTAATAAGTTTTCAAAAGATTCTGTATCACGTAGTCGCTAATAAAAACTATTGAGGCAAAATTATTTGTGTTAAAGAATAGGAAGATTAGTTAAGTGAATTAGTGGAACCATCATTAAAAATGGAATTTCAATGTTAGATGGGCTTACGATCATGAATGAGGAATGAACAAAAGTTACAGACAGTGTATCTATTTGCAAGATGTATGCTATACTGGAAAAAAAAGCTTAAAGAGCCACCTGGATGACAGCTGAAAAAAACAAACATGTAAATACGCATGCATGACAGTTACGTACCAAACACAACTATACGAGGACTGAGAGGGTAGTTAGGTTCAGGTTCCCCTACAGAAAGACACACCAATACGGCAGCAGAAGGTCAGCACACAGTATAAGACAGACAGAACATGGTGACAAATGCAGCATTATCATAGTTAGAAGTGAGCAGAGCAGTCAGCATTGGCAATTCAGAGTAACATAGACACAAACACTCGTGCATTCGTGACATGCCAGCGTGGTCAGGAAACAGAGGGAGAAGAGTGTTTTGTAAATGATAGCTAATCCTCCTACACAGTGAATCCGAGTTTAAGTGGAAGTTGCAGCTGCATGACATCATTCAGAACTTTGACAGCTCAGAGTAAACCCAAAGTTAAAGCCAAGGAAACTCATCATGCAATTTATGACAAAGAAGCTACTGTATTCTAGCATTTTACATGGCCTATTTCCCAAATGTTTCTTTAGAATAAAAAACTGAGAACAAACCCTTCTGTGTCTCAGGAATGAGCTGCTAGTAAAACTCTCCACTGTTCTTGTTTAGGAGCTGTTGGAAGTTAACTAAATGCCAGTACAAAGCTTGTGGTAAAATTGTTTAGGCAGTGGTTGTCTCTATGGTTTCAGTTTTTATGTTTTCTTGTTCTAGTAAAGCAGTTTGTGGCTAGAAAATAACATTGGATTTTCTCAACCTTAGTTTTTCCCTGTGGGCACTACTGTCTCGAATGATTCACAGTTTAGGTACGGCCATGTGGTGCGAAATTTTGCACACTCTATTACTCTTACAAGCCAGATTGCTCATATAAGGAGCTAAAGTTCTCTCAATGGGAATTCTGACCATATTTAGGGCGGCTTGTCGACTTGTTTGTCTTGGCCATGATTTCTCTCTACAAGTGGTTTCTCTCAAAGCGCAGTCGTACCAGATCCAATATATAAACTTCAGGGTAGCAGCACAAACTGTGTCCTAAACATGGCCAGGGATGTCTGACTAGCCCTCACACAGTCACCCTGTAACTTTCACACAATCCTTTCCAGATGTTGGCTGGCAACATCTCACCATTCTTCACAATGCTGCCTGCCTGAGCTAAACTTGTGTTCCTGGGCTCAGGACTGGACTTTGTGGAAGAAGAAAATCCCACAAAAGCAAATGGGCAGCTTTGAAGAAAAAAAAAAAAAGTCTTATTTTAAGTGAACTCTGTGGCTTTTTGAAATAGCTGAGAGGGCTGTGCTATTTCAGGGCTTTTCCAACAATGGCTTTCCCATTGCTCTCCTTCTTGCTGTGTTGAGAAGAAAACATTTATGGCAATACTTGTGACTAATTGCAGTGTCCTTTAAATTGAAGACATCATGTTGAGCGTCAAGTGGTGTCTGTCTTGCTTATCTTGTTATTACTTGGTTGGGAAGACCCACTGTGAATTGATTTAAATCTGATTGACAAAGAATATTGTATTTTGCAGAACATGGATGACCTTCAGTAAAAGCAGCCAGACTGGTCACTGAAGCTGTAGGCTATTGCTTTGTGATTATTAAAGCGAGTTATTGAATGTCTGGTTTGCTATAACGTGGTAAAACAGCCCAACCTTTTCTAATGCAAAAATCATTCTTGTTCATTCATCTAAGTATAGCCTACAGTATTTGTAAGACATGCATGTAATCTGACATGATCACCAAGACTCCAAACCTATTTCCTCTGTTTGAGCACACCACCCCTTCCTAGAGATCCAGACTCAGATACAAGTCAATTTACTTGGTCGCTTTAGAAGAAAAGTCTTACCCAAATCCTCCATTGTGTGCGTTTTCACTCCCTCCGTTTGCAGTACACCATTCAATAAGTGGAAACAACGACACAAACGTTTCTGGTACCGGGGCTATTGTCTGCCTCGGATTCGAATAACTTCTGGCCCGTTATCCGCCACACAGAGGAGGAGGAGTAAAGAGGCGAAGGGCGTCCCATCGTTTTTCCTACATGAGTCGCTCTTCCTGTCTAATGCCTACTACTATCTAGAGACGAGACCGGAGAAGGCGTAGTTAAATAATGTGGTCACAAACCCGCATTCCCCTGACACCTGACGTCATCCTTAACATTCCTAGTCCATATTTGGGACGAAAAGTGGAGATTCGGTGTCACTGTGCGCGATGCTACACGAAGAAGATACTGCATACTCAAGATCTGAAAACTCAATCTGAAAGCTGAACTTTTGATGTCAAAGTTGCAGTAATAATACATACGATTTTAATGTCATCATGTTTTATATTGTCATAAACCACGCACTTCCAAAACACCAAATAGTGCATATAATTGGCCCAAACAAACAGTAGCTATCCTACTTAGCACCAGATTTGAAAAATCCAGCTGTCCTAATCTCAAAAACATTTTGATGTCATACAAACTTAAAATTTATCAATGTCTTCAAAAAATGTGTGGTAGCTCACTAAAGGCAAAAATGTACAGAAAGGTATGCTGCTACAATACATTAAATAGTAAGTTACAATATGCCTTTTGAGGGAATCACAATACAATTTAAGAATGAAATTGTGATTTTTTTTTTCTGTATTCCATTTTAAATCACCATAATCGCCCAGGCCCTAATGTGGTAATAACACATATGAGTACCACTTATTGCTTTGTTTTTTTCAGTGGCTATGTGGTATAGGTAAAATCCAGAACACTGATTTCCCACTTTTATAACTTACAAGACAGTAACATAAACCACACAGAAATAAATGAAGCAAATAATATTTTAAGTCAAGATAAATTTAGATGAATTTTATTTACAAAAAGTAAATTTAAAAGAGGCCAAATATTAAAACTAATCAACCCTAAAGAAACAAGCAAAAATGGTGTGCAGTGGAGATGCTGACATAAACCCTGGTAACATATTTTATTTCTTAATGGAAACCTAACACCTGAAAGCTCATGTATAAGTTTTATGCAACAGATATTACCTCTGTTGTCCAAGAGGTACCAGCCTTTGGTTTCAGTGCATAAAATACCACACAGAAAATTGAAATAAGCCAGAAATACAATAAAAGCCTGGGTGTGAAGCAAACAAGCCATATGGCCTAATTTTCACAGAACACAATGGTAGTAAGATCGAAAAAGTAAAC
>CM076401.1:33350659-33618159 GCA_038363315.1 Mugilogobius chulae | reverse complement strand
GAATCAGCAGCTTGGAATTACCTATGTGACCTCCTGTCAGCACTCGAACACTTGCACTCTCGTGGCTTTGTGCATTTGGATCTTAAACCTGCCAATGTCCTCATCACTCAATCTGGTCGTTTGAAATTGGCTGACTTCGGACTATTATTTAAATTCAGCCAAAATGATGGAGAACAACCAGTCAAGGAGGATATTCAAGAAGGAGATCCTAGATATATGGCTCCAGAGTTACTACGAGGAGAGTATGGACCTGCTGCAGATGTTTTCAGGTACAAATTTGTATGTTTGCCACATGTGTGTGCATGATGTAGCAATGTATTACTGAACTCTATTTTCATTTAGTTTGGGTGTTTCCATACTGGAGCTTGCCTGCAATCTTGAGGTTCCAAATGGAGGAGAGGGTTGGCAGCAGCTAAGACAAGGCTGCCTTCCTACAGAATTTACTAGTGGTAGGTATTGGTGTATGAATATCTCTTGAAAACTACACTGTCATACTAATATGCATGTGTTTGTAGGTCTATCACCAGAGTTTCAGGCAGTCCTGCACATGATGTTGGCGCCTGAACCATCTAAGCGACCCACAGTCTCAGAGCTTCTTTCTCTTTCTTGTGTCAAAAAACGAAGATGGAAGAGGTGTCTTTATCTCGGAATCACAGAGACTCTTCTTGCACTTGCCTCTTTCTGTCAAGTATGTCGTATTACTATATTAAAAATTAAATAACAATGATTCTCTGAACAGCTGTATTCTTTTTCAAGCAAACGTATTAGATTTGGTCTGTTTTATGCCCCTTTTATAGAAGGCAGTGGTGCTTGGTTGGAGAATCCTGTTTTCTTTTCCTTGGTCATTTGCTCCTCAGTGGCCTAAGTCAGCTCCATGTACTCCTCCCAAAGGCAGCTGGGACAACGATTTAACTCTGCCTCTCAGTGCTATGATAGCTGAGTCCGGAACACCTGAGGAGGAGGAATCTGTGTTTTTTGTGGATCAAATAGACCCAGATCTCTCTCCTACTTTCTCCCACAGGTCTGTTTTGGTCACTGTTTTCCATATCTGAATACATTACAACTCTGCTCTGCAATTTACTTTGTATTATGTATTCACAGGTTAAAGTCGAGATTGGAAAGCACATCTACGCCTCTCCCTCGGTCACCTTCACACTACTATCAAAGCTCTGCTCACACACCTAATCGTTCAGTTTTAAGAGAATGGCCTTCTTGTAACTTACCTCTGACTCCATCCAGTATTAATTCGTGTGATTCTTGCCATGACCTGACACCAAATGGCAGTCCCATCCACACTTCTAAAGTCATCCGCCAGTCGTCCACTAAGTCCACAGAGCGAAATGGCCGTGGCTGGGTCAGAGCTGATGAACTTCTACCAAGACCAAACTTTGAACCAAAGAACTTACTGAGCCTGTTTGAGGAGACAACCTTAGAAGGACAACCCTAAATCTGTCTGGTAATTTGGAAAGGGTTGGTGAGAGAGAAAAAAAAAAAAAGTATGATTGTATACATTGTGCTGGAATGTTTTAACTGTTTTTGCCATTTAGTCACTGACTTTGTAACTGCCTCTTTTGACTTTTATTTGGGAAATTGTCTTTGTGGAAAAAGGGAGAGTTTATAATCTTGAACTTGATGCACTTTTTGTGTTTGGGCAAATGCAGATATTGCTGAAATGACAAGTCATGATGTGTTGTTTCTTATTGTAAGTTATTACTCGGATGTACCTGTGATTCACGCTTTGCCAGAAATACATTTGTGAGCCAAATGTTCTAGTTATTATTATTTTTTTTTTTTTGTACAACCAGGACACTATACTAATACCATAAAGCTAAGATAATAATACAAAGAAGAAAAATAGCCTCATTAATAGTGTAAACAATAATTTATTAGAAAACTTGGGGGTATTCCATGAAAGTGGCTTAACAAGTCTAGGCTTATCCTAAAATCCTGAGCTGAAACTAGCTTCATCTCCAACTTAAGCCTCAAGTGGTTCCATGAAAAAAATAAGCCTGGGTCTGAACAACGCTAATTCAAGCTTGAAGATTAATCTGGCTGTGAGCGCGCTCCCGCTGAATGTGACGAGACCAGATCAATGGAGCGAAGACATCACTGAGAATGAGAGAGAAAAATGCCTATTTTACATGATTTGACTGAAACACGAGAGGAGCCAAAGTGCACACGGACTACAGTTTGATTTGCATCGCAAAAGTTTTCAGTCTATACTGGTTTATTCTGATGCGGGGAGCGAGAGGCGGCCCCTCCTCTCCTGTTCACTGCTGGAGAAAGACGAGGCGGAGATCCAGAGGATTTATCATCGTATTTGTGAGTAGTAGACTCATCGTTTTTTAATGCAATGCACTTTTTCCACTCCGCATGTGGGACTAGTCCCGCTGCGTAAAGTTGTCACAAAGTTGTAGCGTAACCTGAGCGTAACTCTTCACAACCAGAACTGACCAATCAGAGAGGATGTGTGTCCGTGATGTGACAGGGTCAGAGACGAGGGAAAGAGGTGTGATGAAGCGCTTTTGCGCTCAAAAGCAGCAGCACAACTCCACCGCTTGCTCTCACACATTAGTCATGCTTTCATTGCTTCATCCTTAAGAGAAATAGCTGCATGTCTGTGGGAAATCTTACGTAGTTTAGATGCACATAGGAGTAGCCTATTTAGTTAATTTTCCAGTTAAATATGTGGCTCTTTGTGCAGCCAATGTGACGTTTGCTCTTACAAACGCGTCTCTCCACAGCGAGAGCGGCTCAAAAAAGGATGAAAAGAAACGGTCAGAGCGGCTCTTTGGTGCCAATGCCAAGTAAATAAAAGTGAATTTAAAGTGACTTTATGAGTTGTGTTGGGACAGACAGAGAGATTTCACACAGTTGTGGAAGTGTGTGGGATAAACACGAGATTTAAGACGTTTTTTGAGACAAAGCTAAAATAATCTTGACAGTTAGCCTGGTCCGGACCAGGTTTATGTCTGCGCACTTGTTACTGCGGCAACTCAGCGTCACCTCTGGTTAGCCACGTTAGTGGAACGGAAATGGAGATTTCATAAGCCTAGATTGGCCAAATAAGCCAGGCTTTGGCTTTAGCTCGCTTCATGGAATACCCCCTTGGTCAGTTTCAAAATAAGAAAACAACGAGATTGTTTATGTTGTGTACGTGCAGTTCTTAACGTTTGTCAAAAGGTGGTGCAAGTGGGGAAAATGACTAGTAGTTGACTCACTTGACCACAGTAAGTAACACCGACAAAGACATGAAGATTAGATACCTACAACGTATTTGACTCTTCAGGTTCAGCCAGATTTTCTTAGATTTCTTCAGGCCAAAATTAGAGCGAAAACGTGGATAATAAGAGACTAAGCCATGGATGAAATGTTCAAAATTTCTCTGAATACAAAAGGCCAATCTGTAAAGGTTTTCACGTGCATTTGGGTTCCACATTTTGAGAAGCGTTACAATTTCTGGGGGAAACTGCTGGAAACAGTTGAGCTACCAAAACAAAACCACAAAAAAAAGTAATTTTGTTTTCATAGATTCTTAAAAAAGTATCTTATAACAAATTTTCTTCTTTGGCAGTTGACATAAATAAATAAACATTGAGTACATAAAATAATAGCTGAGACTGTCTAAACCAAAAACTTACAAAATTAATGTTCCAAAAAGTACTTTATTTCATTTTTATTTGAGAACTGTGACATGACATGACATGGGCTATTACTTCATTTGGCTTAACACAGTATTGCACAAGTCAGACAGTTTCTGAAGTTATTTCCTGTTCACTCACAGCAAGGCGTGACTGGTCTGAACTATCTGAATGTGTAAGGACATTTTGAGTCATTTCTTTGCTGCACCTAAAGGTAAGCAAATATTTGCATAGGCCTAACCAAATCAACACATGATAGTTTTTTTATCAACACTAAAACTGTTTGTTTTTGTTTTTTCAGGTTAATATTCCAGTGCGTTTTATAATGCAGAGTGCCAAGTGTGTGTTTGTTGGAGACAGTGGAACTGGAAAGTCCTATTTACTCTCTACCTACATAAGAAAGTCATTTCCTGGAGAGTACCATCCAGATTTTTTGGACCGTTACACTGCAGAAGTGAAGATATGTGACCAAACTGTTCAGTTACATATTTTGGACACAGCTGGTTCTGAAGACTATGAACGTTTACGGCTTTTATGTTATCCTGACACCAATGTTGTTGTAATTTGTTTCTCTATTTCAGACCCTTTATCATATCAGAGTGTTAAACAAACTTGGCTTCCAGATGTTGAAATGAATTGCCCTAAAGCTCCTATTCTTTTGGTGGGAACTAAGAGTGACTTGCGTGATAACAAGGAGGTTTTGAAGACACTTAAAGAAAAGCATCTATCTCCAGTAACCCAGCAACAGGGAAATGCTCTGGCAAAACAGATCAGAGCTGCTGGATATTTTGAATGCGCTTCAATCCATCAAGAAGGCCTGGATGAGATATTTGATAAGGTTGCAAACATATTTCTTCATCGAAAAAGGAGAGCTCCCTCTAAGAAACATTGCATAATTTTATAGCATATATGATAAGGACCTTATTTGAAGTTTATTGATTGAATAATTCATGCATTTAAATAATATAAAATTTAAGTTCTATCTGGATCTAGGACTGACGGTGTAGTTATCAACCTGCGTGTACATTCATCTAAAACTGACTTTGATAGTGATGATTTACTAGTATTTCTCAAGTTTGCTTATTAACTTGTACAGTATTTTGATTGATTTGTTTGTGTCTTTGATCTCCAGTCAAGCCATTTCTCTATGAACCAAATATAGACTTTGGGTCAAATATGTAGGATTCAAAATGTCACATACTATTTGAAATAATTTGAAACGAGTATGTTAAAATCCAATGGGGGTGGTGATTTCATATGATACAGTGGATTAAAAAAAAGTACTTAAAGAGCCACCACTTGTGCAAGTTTTCCCCTTTAAAAAGATGAGAGAAGTCTGTAATTTTCATCATAGGTACACTTTGTCTATGAAGAAAAACATTTAAAAACAGATAAACAAGAAACCATTGTATGTTTTTTTAAAGCAATTTATTTGTACATTCTTGCAGAAAATAAATATTTGGATGCTTACAAAATTTAACTCAATACTTTGTATTGTAACCTTGTTTCAGTAAAAGATGACCCACTCTTTCATGCTAATGTGTTGGGTCTGTCCGTAGAAACATAGATTGACTTTTAAGGGGAACCCTGAATATAAAGACAAATATGGCTAAAACACTAGTACTGGTCATGCTTATTAAAATAAATTACAAACAAATATATAACTGCTTACTATTTTTTATAAAATTGTCAATGTTTATGTTGTTTTCAAGCCACAGGCAGCCGCCATTTTGGTTGATGACATAAAATAGTGTTTCCATGGTTACTCCCACAATTTCATCTGTGAACAGTTGCCACAAAAACACCACTGACAGTGTCCAGTTCTTACCTCTTCCTCTTTATTATCTTCAGTTTTACTAGATTCCACATAATCGTTCTGTATTTGGTGTTGCCCCGGCTCAAACTGACAAGGTTTAAACCAGGAATTCATGTTACTTAGTTAAATGCTACTGTCTGTTACCATGACAACACCATTTTATGTCACAACCACAGCAAAATGGCAGCCTCCATGTCATTTTTTTAAAACACAATTTTAAAAAAACTACAAGTACTTCCAAGGTATTTGTCCTGTATTTATACAAGTGATGATATTATAAGTGTTCAAGGGTAAACATATGATTATATCTAGGGTTCACAGATTTTCTTTTAGAATGAGGCCTGGGGATTGGCTAGGCTTTTTACCATATGCTTCACAGTGGGTAAATGCCACTTATTCATCATTCATCCAAAAACAGTGGAGTTTATGTCTAGTGAACCTATCTAAGTCAACTAGGCATAAGGGCTTTCAGGGCTCAGCAGCTCTTTTTGGGTTATTGACCAGGTTACACAAGTAGTTTGGGGATAATCTCACATCAGTGAAAAGATCACTGCTGCCCCAGTGAAATCTTACATTGGTCAGTTCTCTTATTTATTCTTTTTTGTAATTGCATCAACAGCTGGTCTCTCACAGGGCTGTTTGCTTATTGTAAAGTCAACCCAGTCTTGTGCAGGTCTACAATTTTTCTAATTTTTTTCACAATAGGGAAAAAACATATTGATAATGTTTTGAAGTGTGGCTTAAACTTTTTTCTTTTAATTTATGTAATTGACTTTTCACCTCCAAAAAGTGTCACCAATCACTTCTTTAGGGAAAAATTGATCTATATTGGCTATGTAAAATCAACTTTTCTGCGTTATTGGCCATGTTATAATAGTGTTCTTTCATCATTAGTTTATTCAAAGTTGTATTTGGATTGATTCATGCATATTTTAATCTTCTAGCCTAGCCCATCTTAGCCCAGCAGTTGATGAGCAGTGCTCAGAAAATCAGTTTTCATCTATCCCCACCCACTTGTTTGCATGTACTTGCATTTATAAAAAATGTTTTGATATAGCTTCTTTCCAACAATAAAACTAGCATATTTCCCACAAAAAAACAACAAAACAGTTCCCAGGTAATGGTTCCAACCCCCAGATTAATTTATTGTGATTGTTGAGAAAAAAAAAAGAAAAGAAAAGTGGGACTTCCTTGATCAGGTCCCAGTGCAAGTGATATTTACAGCGCATTTTTGGGAATTATCTACGGATCTATGGAAATATCCCAGTTTCCTGGAACGCATCATTAACTATTGTTGACGGAAGTGTTCAGAGTTCTACTTCCGGGCAAAACCGCGTTGTGATGAAAAAGAACTCTCTCGTTTAGAAATTCCTGTCTAAATTACATTTTACAATAAACTTGTGATGGATAGAGGTATATTTCACCCCATTTGATATTTTGGAGTTAAATCTGAAGTGTCAACACGATCAGCTTTCTATGCTAACATCGCGTGCGAGTAATTTTACAGGTAATGTTAGCTAGCATCTGCAGTATTTACATTATTTGGAACACAATAAACAATGCATTTACTCTTGTCTAGATTAGAACTACCCATTTTAATACATACTTTCACACAATGAATCTCGATTAAATGAACAAAGAATTGATTTTTCTACTTTTTCTTGTTTCTTTTTAATACTGATATTTAATTCAGTATGTCTAAGCTTCAACATCTGAATGCTCGTGTGGCGAAGCTGTTAACACAGGCAGTTTATGAAGTTTTGGAGGCTGTAAAAGAAACAGTATGTGAGTATCAAGAAAAAACTGCAAGAACCCAGAGAGAAAATGAAAGTCTAAAACGAAGGCTACAAGAACTAAAGGACGAGATTGCACAAGAGAAATGTGGGTAACATTTTGCAATATATGTACTATTAAAGTGTAGATATCTGACATACTTGATTTTTTTTTTCTAGTGGGACTCCGCTCAGATCATATCATGGATGATCATCTTTCCCAAAACCATACAGCTGGTCATTCCCACGCTGAGCAGACAATAAGTGAATGCAAGTCTTACAATGATGATGTCAGGAGAGAAGAGACAAACAAAACAATGAACTCTCTAGCGCAGTCTCACACTGAAGCTTTTGGGTCGCAAGCAGATGACGAGTCCTGTATTGTTAAGCAAGAAGATATTAGCCACACAGCACAAGTGTCTACTGATGCAAACCCAACTGTTAATCCAAGCCCAGCTACAACTATGGACACATTACAGTCTGGAAGAATGACTGAAGCCAGTTTGTCTGTTGTTAAGAAAGAACCAGAACATTTTGAGACAAAAGACTATTCCTCCTGTGTGGATTTAAGTTACAACTCTTTTCAGCAAACATCTACTCAACCAGCCATCGCACAAGTTATTGCTGAAGTTTCTCAACCTATCTTACCTTCTTTTTCCAGTATAGCTATGTCTAAAGGAAACACAAATGCAAATATAAGCAGAAGCTTTTTTAGCATGACCAAAGGCAGAAGGAGCTCTTTTCAGTCAGAGGACATTCACATGTGTGTAATTTGTGGAAAGACATTTAGCCGAATGGGAAACTTGAGAATTCATCAGCGCTGTCACACAGGTGAAAAACCATATGGATGTGTGCAGTGTGGACGGCGTTTTACTCAAGCAGGAGACTTAAAAAAACATAAGAGGGTTCATACAGGCGAGAAACCATACTTTTGCACTCACTGTGGCAAAAATTTTAGTCGAAGGGAAAACTTAAAAAGACATCAGAGAATCCACATTGGAGAAACACTAAGATTACAGCATGTATGGAGGGAGCAACCAATATAATATAATATATGGTGTAATTTACCATTAACAGAAAAAGACATTGGCAGGTCAAAATTACCCTCACTGTCTAAATCCAAGCTACTGATGTAATCAATTATAATATTTATTTTATATGATCATCATACACATAAAAAGAAATCAAAAAATGTATCAAAAAATAAGCATTGCTCTCCTTTGCCTTTTTCTCTGCAATGGTATAACACCTGTGATCATTGTTTGATAGTTAGCAAACTTATTCCGTCAAGCTACAGTCCCTGACAAAAGTCTTGTTGCTTATCCATTTTGTAGAAACAAAAGCTTATAACCTGACTTTAAATTAATCGATTGGTTTTAGAAATGTCTCATATGAAAGCTAAAGCCCTCCCAAATTATGCTCAATATACTAAAATAATTTTGCTTCACTGAGGAAACATTGATCATTTAATGAACACAGAAAGGTCAGATTTTGGCAAGACAAAAGTCTTGTCGCCTTGTCCTATGATGCACCCAATCCTAGATTACAGCCTCACCTGTGATCAGTTACTGATCAGTCAATTAGTGGGTGTGTAGAAAAAGAACCCCAGCACACCAGACCTTCACATCAACTGCAACTTGACCGCTGACAACATGCCTAAGATCCACCCTGAGACCAAAGCGTTAATTATCAAGAGGCTGAAGACCAGATCCACTGCTGAGGTGGCTGACACCTTCAATGTGTCTCAGCGTCAAGTACAAAGAATAAGAAAAAGATCTGAAAAGACTGAAGATGTTTCTGACAAGCCCAGGTCCGGCAGACCCCGCAAGACAACTGCTCGGGAGGACCGTTTGTTGATTCGAAAATCCAAGGCCAGCCACTTTTCCACTGCAGCAGAGCTCCACCATGCCTGGTCACCTCAAGTGCCTGTGTCAACCAGAACAGTTTGCAGAATTCTGTCTAGAAATGGCCTCCAGAAAGGTCAGATTTTGTCTTGCCAAAATCAGACCTTTCTGTGTTCATTAAATGATTAATCTTTCTTCAGTGAAGCAAATTTATTTTAGTATATTGAGCATAATTTGGGAGGGCTTTAGCTTTCATATGAGACATTTCTAAAACCAATCGATTAATTTAAAGTCAGGTTATGAGCTTTTGTTTCTACAAAATGGATAAGCAACAAGACTTTTGTCAGGGACTGTACATAATTGGGTTTCTTGTGATCCTGAACCTATATTCTATTTAAAAATACCTAAAAATTAATCTAAGACAATTCTCTATAACCACAACCGTTTTAATACGCAGTGTATAGGACTTCTTATTGAAGTGTTGAATTTTGTGACACCAACTTGCCAAACAGAACTGTTGAAATGCTTGATTCCTTTTCTGCATTGTTTTGTCTTGAAGATGTTAAGGTGCCAACTTTATTGAAGAAAAGTTAATGTTATTGTTGACTAAATATGTTTAGTATTTATGTGAATGTATGCCTTTGTTTAAAAAACAAACTCCATTCTCCAGTAGAATGTGCACTGTTGACAGTTTTTTTTTTTTTTTTTTTTTAGAATTTTTTAATTTTAGTTTAATTTTGTAGATTACACCAGTTGTAAATATAAATTAAATACACATAGTGAAAAAAAATGTGTGAAGAAAACTAAAAAAAAATTCAATAGAAATAGTGCAGTAGTCATAAGGGAGATGTTTTTTTTCTCACCAGAAGCACTTATTATGAGCTTATAGGCATACATTTAACAAAAACGAGTTCAAGTCTATTTTGATGTCTAAAGTAAAAAAAAAACTTGCATAAGAGCAGTTTTGGCCCAATTTATGGTTGCCAACAACTTAGTGATATCTGGAAGTAAATAATTGATCCTTAGAAAAAAAGGAAAAAAAAAGGCTAAACTGGGATGAAATGTGTAAAATATTCAGTAAAATTTTAATTATATTGATCTTTTAACTATGTTTTGTAAACTACACTGGTACAACTAAACTTTGATCTACAAGAGAACCTCCACTGTAGCCGCCCAACAGCAAGTTTACTAAAATAATTCTAATTAAATAAGAACTAGTATGATAAATATTTTTGCAAGACCAAATAGCTATGTTGAACGTAAGGTGCTTTGGCCTCAGCTTGCAAAGTTGGCTGCGACGCCTCCGGTGCCTCAACAAACAAACCAGGAAGTGCATGACTGACACAGTGGCACAGCCTTCTCACGACAACAAAAATCTACACTTTGCAAAGGTGAGTTGGCTCAACCCATGGCGTAACTACATCCTCAAAATAGCGTTACTACGGTTTAGTGAAGCGAAAGTTGACTTATTAGGCAAGGCGGGAAACTTTACAAAGTGTGTTAATTCTGAGCTGTTCAAAACGACCTGCTGCTGTTTGTCGACACTATTTCACATGCCACGGCGCAGTGAATGAACTTTAGACTTTCTTGATGCTTTAATGTAAAAAAAAAACAACATCTAATGTATAAAATTGATGCTAAATCGTTCGAAATGCCACAACAGTAATATGTTAATTGTCGATATGTATTTCTGTGGTTAGGTCAAAGAAGGAAGTTGAAGTTTTTCCTTGTGTTGATTTGGCAGGTTCGCTGTGCTGCTGTTGATGTTGAGATGAAGATTGATGAAAAGGTTATGTGTTATTTTGAATCCAGTAACACACCTGTGGACAAAGAAGGCTATCTTTACAAGAAGGTAGGGCAAGGGCACCATAGGGTTTCCACTTTCACTATAGCCTATAAAGTTCACTGTGTGACACCATTCTCAAGAACCTTTCTGCCATTGTCTCATGTGTGTATACTGATAGTTGTAAGTCTACTTATTAATTTATGCCACCACCCACATTAAAAAAGGAATCTGTGTTTCATTTGTTTTTGTTTTTTTTCAAAAGAAAGGCTTATTCAGTGAATCAACTAATTTAAACAACATGAACCATACCAAACACAATATTAGATTATCTTTATGGGTTTATAAAATAGGCTATTGACAAATGGATTATATTTCAAACTGACATGTAAGTGCAACACTGATCAAACAAACAAGGAACATCTCTAACTTCTTGTTTCTGAACTTGTGTAATATGTAAGGTCTTAAATGAATCATTTGCAAATGTGACAGTTAACCACAGATGACAAAACTGTCCCACAGGGCGAGATCAAGACTTCCTATCAGAAGCGCTGGTTTGTACTGAAGGGAAACCTTCTCTTCTATAAGGAGAAGCCAGGAGACCGGGACCTGATTGGGGTGATTGTTCTGGAGGGCTGCACTGTCCAGCTCTGCGAGTCTGATGAACAGTTTGCCTTTTCACTGGTGTGGAGCGAACCAGGACTAAGAACATACAAATTTGCTGCTGAGGACCAGGAGAGCCTAGAGGACTGGATCAAAACCCTTCTGTCAGCCAATCACCAATTCCTGGCCTTGCTGCTCGGCGACATGGAGAGAGCCTACAGAGGTGAGAATCCTACTATTTACACAAGGAGAAGTGTCTTTGTTCTGCAGAGCAACTGTGAGCATCATTGTCCCACATCAGCTGTCCCTGACATTGTAGTACAGGTGCCAACAGTTATTACAGGGTTTATTCTTAAGCTTAGGCTGTTTTAAAAGGTGTGAAAGAAAATATAAACTTTAGAAACACTAGAAAGGTGTGTGTTCACCTTAATGAATACAATAAACAAAGTAGAGTAATTTCTCAAGTAATCATTTATATCATATTATGTTTCTTATATATTCTTATATAATAATATGTGGTCATATTCAAAAGCATTACACATTGCACTTGGATAAGAAAAAGTTGAGCTTGAACACAAATTTATTACTATATTCTAATTAACTATTTAGTAATGATATTTACATCTCAATAATATTTTATTATTGATTAAAAATACATTTAGATAATGTGAATCTTAATCTATGACAATGTTGTATCTTCTGTTCATTTGGCAGAGGTATCTTCTGTTCATTGAAGTAGATTATCATTGCATTTGATTATCATTGCATTTGACTATCAACCATAAAATTTTGTTTTTCTCTATTTTTTAGAAGCATTAGGAGAATCTTCCAGTGAGCCAGCCAAACCCAAACCTTTCGTTATGCCATATTTTCCTGTTACGGAAGCAGGACTTGCATCCACCTCTTTCATTCTGCACACTTCATCTTCACAGCCGATTTTCACACCCTCAAGCACCGAAGCCGGACCTGCTTTAGGATCCGGTCTAAGTTCTGGTCTAATGCCTCAACCGTCTGCAGCCATTTCAACGAAACCCACACCTAGAAAATCACCTAGGATAAAGCCCAAGAAAGCCACTAATGCTTTGAATACTCAGCCATCTGCCATGTTTTTTGACTTTTCTGGAATGACATTAGATTCACAGGATGAGTTTATAAAATTGCATGAAGAATTTGGAAAAGAAGTCAAAAAACTGATTTCACAATGGGCAAAAAGAAGACCAGATGGACAAGAAGACCTGATAGACTTTGGGTGATAACTGTAACTACGAGTTTAAACAAAAATTTAATTATATTTGTAATACAATGACCAAATGTAAAATTTGGGATGCATTTGTATAATTAAATTTAATTATAATATGTGAGAATGTTAGGCTGACATTCAGTGCTTTTAAACTATATATATATATATATATATGTATGTATATATATATATATATATATATATATATATATATATATATATATATATATATATATATATATATATATATATGGTTTAAAAGCATGTATATGTATACATGCATACATAAAACCATTTTAATCATGGTCAACATAAATAATAATTGATTTCAATAAGATAATTTAGATATGTAAAATAAAAGAAAGTAGGTCAGAACATTTACCAAAAACTGATACATTTTAGTTGGGGCTGAATGGCTAAAGAAGAGAATGTTGGTGTAAGGCAAAGCTATTTTTGTCTCTTCAGCTGTCTTGTTTTTACAGTCTTTAACTGAATTTCTCTCTTCACCTTCAAGCTCGTATTTTATCCGCACTATTCTTCTGACGGCGCTGTCAGGGCAAGTCAGTTATTGTTACTTACAAAATTGAGCTATACAAATTGTGTAAATATTGGCTTTACATTCTGTTCCATACAGACGCACACAGTGTGTAGTATCTGTGCACTGCATGCTAGCACCTGATACATAGGCAGTGCGGTTACATGATTGATGGCAGCCCATGGAGCTCATATATGGAGGTTAGTGGGTGGACCAACAGCTATACTGGGACACTTCAGGAGCAACCAAAATTAGTGCATTCATTGGAAAACTTCAGACTTATAAGTTTTTGTTCGTATTTCTATGTAAAGATTGTTTTTTATCTAGACAGTGTATTGTCTGTGGTATTTTCCATACATTGAATGTGTAGAAAAAAATCTCAAAATAAAAGTAACCCATGTGGGATATTGTTGGTATGTTGATGTTAATTGCACAGTCATAGTTACTAGAGGCCTGATAGTCTTACTAAAGTAGTTAGTCATTACTGGAAGTGAACCAGATTGGCACTGCCGACAGTTTTCAAGTTTCATAGCTGTTTACTGTAGTGTTGGCACTAGTGATTTTATTTTGGACACTGATCCTATCATCATTAGTTAGGTGGTGACTTCAGGAAATGTTAATAGCTTGTTCATCTTGGCACCTTGGTAGTATGTAATATAAATTACATATCTGGCACTCTAATATAAACAGACTGGTGGTGGATGTGATTATAATAGTAATAAACAGTGTTATATAGAATCTGATGTCTGATTGTAGTCATGAAACAACAACAAAAATGCCTTCAAGAAGAGAGGTCTATCGATGGTATTCAGTTGTCACTCCTGTGCCTTTAGCCATATTAGTCCACAGATGACACCAAAGTCAACCAGTCACTGTTGGCATTGAATTCACCTCATTCCAAGACTTGTGCGGCCTATTTTGGCTCCATGTGAAAGATGATCTGTTCGCGCCACCTCCTTGCTCCACCCTTTTTCTCTTACTTCCCCCCAGCTCCTGTTTTCCTGCCAAACCTGATGGTGCATCTATAGTTAGTCCCCCATGGGCTGGTATATAAGGCCCCAAGGGTACACCTCTTACATGTCAGTCACATCGGCTTGGCGTAGGCTTCTCTTCTTGACCAACAACCCCAGAAACTTGAGAGATGGTGAGTGCTGTGGCCACGTTCCATGGATCCAAACAGTATCTAGAGAGCAGGGGCTTGTCTTCACCAAGTCCTTGTGCCAGAGCATCACTGAGGAATTTGTTATCTGGAATAACATCATCTAAGCAAGACATCTTTGGAAACGTATATTGCTGGATTTTACTCAGTCAGAGTCTAACTTCTCGACTGAAAAAAAGTATCTGAATTCAAAACAAAAGCATTAAAGTAGCATTTTGGGGTTTGGTGTAATTCACCCAAAGGGCTGTGTAGTAAAAAGTCTACATAATATCAACAGATCTTATCTAAGTTTTTCTGTATTGCATATATATATGTGTGTAAGGGTGTATTCGTTAGGCAAGCTAAAGTCTGACAGAAACAAAAGTTTTTGTTTTTTGAAAGCTAAATTGTATTTTTTTATGTACATGTATATTCATGCGTTTGTTTGTTTGTTTTTTAATGTGTGTGTATTTTACCATTTTCTTCTCAGGCACCCAAGAAGGCCAAGAGGAGGCAGCAGCAGGGTGAGGGTGGATCCTCCAATGTGTTCTCCATGTTTGAGCAGAGCCAGATTCAGGAGTACAAGGAGGTATTTTTTTTCTACAGCTTTAAAAAACAAATACAGACGAACTTACATGTTAAGATACGTGTAGGAAATTTTGTCATGGTCATAAAACCAATAGCGTCCCATACTATTTGACCTTTGAGAAAATGTGAGGATGTTCAGATGATCAGGTTTGCAAAAATGTCCTTTCCATCAGACCAGAGCTGTAAAATTTATATTTGTTTGTGACAGCAGCAAGTCCTCAATTAGGGATAGGCCAGAAATCTTCCTTGGAGACTGACAACTCTCCTGTTGGTGACCCTATTGGAATGTTTTCCAACAGCTGTGGTACTCTTACATCAATCAAAGCAGGAAAGAAGGTCTTAAAGTACAAGGTAGAACAATTACTTAATTTGAATTTCCAGGAATCACAGAGGTGACAATTGAAACAAAACAATAACATTGTAAAATAAGGATTTATTTTTTTCACAATGGAAAAAAATGAACAAATTACAGAAAGATTTACCAGACAGAATTCTTGATAATTACATTGACAAATTAGAGGTCATTAGAAGAACATTATTACCCCCATCAACCAGCCTCAGTCACATGGCAAGAAAGGGGAAGGGGTGACAGCTGTAATCAATGCGGTATCCTTAAATGTCACACGGGGCTTGTCTCAAATTCCAACACCATTTTAACACCTTAGAAAGACAAGTGGGAGACCAGCTGCCAAGTCCCAAAAGGTTTGCCATGCCATCTTTAGTTTCACAGCCGACTATGTGAAAAGAGAAGGAGAGAAGAGCTTCAAATTTACACATTGATCAACTCAAAAACTATTATCTTAAGAAAGTATAGTGAGCAAAGATCTCAATTCGCACTATTTTAATTAGTTGCATTTAACTTAACAAGGTATCAATAACAGCTCATGTCTTATAAAGCATGCTGTCTAATGTCTAATCTAATCTCTCTTTTTTATATAGGCTTTCACAATCATTGACCAGAACAGAGATGGCATCATCAGCAAGGACGACCTCAGGGACGTGCTGGCTACCATGGGACAGCTGAACGTGAAGAATGAGGAGCTTGAGGCCATGGTGAAAGAGGCTAGCGGCCCCATCAACTTCACTGTCTTCCTGACCATGTTCGGAGAGAAGCTGAAAGGTAAATTCACACACTTATAAATATATATAATGTAAAGTTTTGTTATTTAGTATTATTATTATTAGTAATGTTATGTTGTTGAAGTTGAATTAAGTGAAATGCTTTGATTCTTAGGTGCTGATCCGAGGACGTTATCGTGAGCGCTTTCAAGGTTCTGGACCCAGAGGCCACTGGCTTCATCAAGAAGGAATTGTAAGAATTTTGATTTATTTATTGATTACAAAACAGAAACTCTCTACAACCATTCACACTCAAATGCATTCATAAAAGCACATACATGTCTATCATAAATTCTAATAACCTTGTTGATCAGATTACACTTTATTTATCCATAATATTTTTCTCTCTCCAGCCTGGAGGAGCTCCTGACCACCCAGTGTGACAGGTTCACCCCTGAGGAGGTAAGCACATCCTCATTTTTTGTAACCACTCCTAATTGTAAAAGTTTGGGGTTTTATTCCTAAATCGAAATCTATCTTCTGTAAAGATGACCAACCTGTGGGCTGCTTTCCCCCCTGATGTGGCTGGCAATGTGGACTACAAGAACATCTGCTACGTCATCACACACGGAGAGGAGAAGGAGGAGTAAAAACCCACCTCTCTCAAGAAGACCACTACCTCCGTCTGAACCTACACCAGCCCCTCGACCACCCATTTATTCTCTCTCCTCTTCTCTCCAAAACGCTGTGGCTGCCTCGCACACTTGCACATCCCAGCCCCGCTCTTTCCGCGTTCCCAACTCACTACAGAAAGGACTTGTCTCTGTCATGGAGATGCTCAGTGAGAGGACTGAACAAGGCTGTGGGGTGTTTGTGTGTGAGTACCAACGGGGGAAAAAACATGGGATTATTTTTTAAATAAAATAATCTTGTGGAACTGAAACTCTCTCTCTATCTCTTTCCCTGCTTCTTGTCGCTCCTCCTTTCATTCTGTTCAGGTGGGTTGGGCCAAACAGTGCATGTCTCATACCTACTATTCATTCTGTAGGCATATCAGTCAAGTGTGTATACAGTGGTCAGTCCATGGGGTGCTGTGGCGCATGCACAGACTCTCGCTTGAAACAAGTAAGCTGTCTGACGTAGATGGTCTGTTAGTTTCAACCTCACCAACAGAGTGAAAAATGGAGTTTTGTTATGTTTTTGTACAGGTATGAAATATTATTAAGGTGTGCACAGTAAAAGAGTTGGGGCATTGTTCTACAATAGGCTGCCTCCCCCTCTCTTTTAATGTCCCTTTTGTCCCTACAGAGGAAAGGCAAAAAGAGTAAAACATGATGTAAATTTGTGTAAGTGAAAGAGATGGTGAAAGATGGTGAGGAGGAGGAAGGATTTGAGAATGGAGCAAAAGTAAAATGTCTTTGTTTTGAGTCTCTCCTTCCTCCTGCTGGCCACTGTTTCTCTCCTGTCGATGTGACTGCCTGTGACTCCACTGTAACAAATAAAGTACAAATAAAAGACACTAACTTTTCGTAAAATGCTGTGTCTGTTGGTTCAAGTGGGATTGGGTTACTGGTTATGCTTGAGAAATTGAATGAGGGCAGCAATGAGTGCACACTGACTTGAATATGCACATGCTTCAATGGTAGCTGTTATGGGAAGCTGAATATACTTAGGTTAGCTCCATCAAAACCAAACCTTGACCTTTAGATAATTACAAAAAATAGAAACTTAAAATGAAGTAAAAAAATAATAATAATAATAACCAAAAAAAAAAAAAAAACTCAAGTGCTTTAAAACTAAGGATAGTAAAATAAAATAAAATGGACATGTTTTGAAAAATAGATTTTTTTTTCTTCTCTAAAGGTGCTTAAACTCAGAAAGTGAAAGAAGCTTTAACGTGGGTTATCTTTCTTACCGTTATTTTTATTATTTTTGTTATTGTTGTTATGATTATATTATTATGATAATGATGATTATTATTAATTATTGTTACTATTATTTATTTATTATTATTATTATTATTATTATTATTATTATTATTATTATTATTATTATTATTATTATTATTATTATTACTATTTCGTTTCTACTCACTTTAAAAATATTTGACAGCTCATTCATTCACAACCTTTGGCGGAGGGAACAAGTAAAGCCAAAGTAAAAACATCAACACAATAATTTCAAAATTAAAGCATTTAAATTTTAGTGAGAAAAAATAACTTCTAAGCTACACAAGTGACAAAATTAGTCAAAATACGCTCTAAGAATGCTCTAATAAAAGACTATGGTGTTTTATTTGTATTTTTGACAAGGCTTGCCGTAACAGGAAGTGACGTTTAGCATGAAACTTGACCCTGATCCGACAGAAACCACCAGCAGGCTACACTGGACCTGTTTAACGTCTTTGTCCCGGGATTCACGCCGCTTTTCCGCGGTTGGCGATTTCGTGATGAGTACCGCGGGTCCTTGCTGAGCTTCTGAACTTTTCAGCCGGGAGCATAAACCACCATGGCCTCCTCCCCGTGTGCTTCTCGGTGCACATCTGTCAGATTCCTCGCGCTGGTCGCTGTTGTCGCCTTGCTCCTGACAGCAGTGACAGTTGAGTCTTCTCAGGGCGACAAGGAGCCTGTTTACCGGGACTGTGTCAAGCAGTGTGTCCAGATAAACTGCACTGGGGTCCGGCTGCAGGGCTTGAGTCCGCCCAGCCCCCCTACATGGCCCTGACAGGTGAGAGAGACAGGCTGCTGCTTCAGGTGAATGCTGCTAACTTACCAAAACTGTGCATGATGTACTACAATGTTGTTGAATGTGATTGGTTTTCCCGTCATGCCATTTTGCCATGACTTGTGCTATCTGTGACTTTGTCATTACGTTGCAATATTTATATAAAACGACTAGGCTTTATGAAAGTGCAACATACTACCAAAATCAAGAGTTCTGCTGTTGCCATGAGTGGTTCTCTTAAATCCAGTTTTTCATCTTAAGCAACTTTTTCAGATTTCAGATATTTCGGGTAATGCTCTTTTGATTTTAATTTATGATGATGATGATTATTTTGTTGTTGTTGTTGTTGTTGTTGTTGTTGTTGGTTGTTGTTGTTGTTGTTGTTTGTTGTTGTTGTATTGAGTTCTGGTGATGCACACATGACATTCAGAAACCCATCTGTAAAGATTGTATTTTTATTTTCTTGCTTTCAGGTTGGACATGCCGTGATGACTGCCGCTATCAGTGCATGTGGACCACTGTGGGGCTTTATGAGGCAGGGGGCTACAGAGTTCCTCAGTTTCATGGCAAGGTTTGTGCTATAACTCAAAGGGTTTTTTCTACAGTTATACTAAGTTTTGACTGTATTAATCCATTTTTGTTTTTAGTGGCCATTTGCTCGCTTCCTGTGTTTCGAGGAGCCTGCCTCTGCACTGGCATCTCTGCTGAATGGCTTAGCTTGCCTCCTCATGCTCCTGCGCTATCGCAGCACTGTGCCACGACAGAGCCCTATGTACCACACCATCAACGCCTTTTCACTGGTTGGGGCAAAATGCAGGCAATAATAATAGGTAGTGTTGACAGTAATGATTGAAATGATATGTATTTCAAACATTTTTTAGGTGTCTCTTAATGCCTGGTTTTGGTCTACAATTTTCCACACTCGGGACACTTACCTTACTGAGGTAATGATGGGCAGTTCTTAGTTATAATATGTATTCATGAGGCCATAATAAACAGCATGTATTTGTTTTCAGAAAATGGATTATTTCTGTGCAACAGCTGTAATTCTTTATTCAATCTACTTATGCTGTGTCAGGTAACATATCTTCAGAAAGAATTATTTTGTCAGAAGAACTATTTGTCAAATAGTATTGTTTCTAATGAACCTAAACTCTTACAGAACACTAGGTCTGAAGCGGCCATCGGTGTCCAGCATGGTGGGGGTCCTACTCATTCTTGTCTTTACATCACACGTCTCCTACTTAACCTTTGTCAGTTTTGACTATGGATACAACATGCTGGCCAATGTTTCTATTGGTACAAGACATATAATAGTTTAACAACAGACTTAATGATTGCATGTTTTTACCTGATGTGTTCTGATTTCTTTGAAGGCATGGTGAACATGCTGTGGTGGTTGTGTTGGTGCTGGCAGAACCGGAGAACCTTGCCATACTGGTGGAAGTGTGGCCTAGTGGTGCTGCTGCTTCACGGGCTGGCACTGCTGGAGCTGATGGACTTCCCTCCACTGCTTTGGGTGTTTGATGCACACGCTGTCTGGCACCTCAGCACCATCCCTGTTCACTTCCTTTTCTACAGGTCTGTCCAGTCTCGTGTTCAGTATCTGTTCAAAAGATTGTGATGTGTTTCAACTGTGAAATATTTATTTTAACAGCTTCCTTATAGACGACAGTCTCTACCTGCTAAATACAGAGAAACTGGGAGTTAAAGTGGAGTAGAAGGTATTTGCTCCCTCATCAGCGCATCCCGGAACCTCCTAAGTCAGGGGCATCTGACAGTTCCATTGCTCCTGAAGACATGGCATCTTTGTGACTTTCATTTAAGGAGATTCTGTTTACATAACTTATCTGAAATTAGAAGTTTTAAAAGTTTTTCGAGCCCTTTCAAAAAACGCATCACATTTGACAACTTGCAAGTCCACTTTCACAAACTCCATTGGGCAATATATGAACATAGCAGTTGGCTGTAGCTAACAACAGAGGGCACCAGATCTTTGCAAGTTCATCCCATGAGCCCCATACCCTGTGCAGGAGTTCAGCTTGAGCCAAGCTCCAGTGCCAAAAGTGGAATGAGCACTGAGAGGCGCTCTCGTGAAGAGGGGACAGTGGATTGTTCTAGACATGGGGGTATGTTTGGAGGCGTTTCCAGCTGACTATGTTGTTTTCTTTTCTCACCATCACACCTTTTTTTTGTGCCTACATTGTTTCCACTGCTGATTTGTCTCGTAATCCTTGTCATCATTTATTCCTTTCTTTTTTACTTGTTATCATTGCCTTGACTACTTTGCACAATGTTTTTTCACAATCAGCTTGAATGTACTGTAAGATTGATATTTTGTACCCAGATTGCCTTACAGAGAGAAAGAGAGAGGGAGGGACAGTATTGGAGCTTTGTATTTGGAGCTCATCATCAGTCACTTTTTTGCTCTCTTTTTCTTCTTTTTTCCCCGACTGTTAGGTTGTTTTTGTTCTTCACATTCACTTGAAGCTGCTTAAAAAACAAATATTTCACTTATTAATTCCTTCTTTTTTGTCATCCTGCATCTATTACCTCTTTGCCTTTTAATGATTTTCTCCTTTCATTGTCACCTTATTCCTAAATCCATGCACAGGTTTCGACATATGTATTCTCAGAGGTCCTTTCCAAATGTGCACTTTAGGGGCGTGTGCCATGAACATGTATATGCTTTTGTATGACACTGTGAGAATGTGAGCAATGAGCAGTATGCGTGTAACTGTTGCCTTGACACTGTTGTTTTTGCCATCGCATGTTGAAATCCTGCAGCCCCACATGGATTGTACTGGATTCCTTTTTAATACTACTGATGTGGCAGAGTGGTTTGCTGCATGAGTGAGTGGCGATTTAAATTTAACTTTTGCTGATAGCCTGGAAAACGGATGGGGGAGACCAGAGGGCCTTAAAAAGTTATTTCTAAACCATTTAAAATGTTGAACAGATGGAAATTCTATTCAGTTGATATTCTGAGTGGTTGTTTGACAACATCTTGATAATAACAATGTCCTGTTATTACACAATCGCAACATGTGCTGCCCCCTGCTTGCTCCCCTGTGCACTTTCTTCACATAAAAGTCAACCAAAACATGAAATAGATGGAACAAATAAACATGACTTTTGCTGATAAAAATGTGTTTCTTTAGTGCTTAATTCTTGTAATAGAAATTGTGGTATTTGTTGTTTTTGATAAAAGTTCAAAGTGCTTTATGAAACATTTTAGCAACAGTTTTATCACGTACTGGTTTTGATGGGGAGTTCTTTTCAGAGAGGGAACTAAAATAAAAGTTGGTATAGCTAGGTTTTTTGATTTTCATGCTGCAAAACTAAGTTGGTCCTTTATTCCAACTCATTCCTCACTCACACAAATCCTTTTGCACAATACCCACATGTCTCAATGTCTGGCTGCAAAATTGGATGAACAAAATACAGTATTTTATTTACAAGGATCAAAGCTAAACTGGAGACAGCCAATCAGAGCACTGTTTTTATTTATGACATAAAATAATGCATTATTCAATTTCATTTTGTAGGTACCCCACTGAATTTGCAATATATTGTTTAGTGGTAAATTTCACAACAAAATAAGTAAGGTATCTCAGCTGCATTTTTTTGCAATGCATCACACAACAGTATAAACCTTTGCTTTTTTCTTTTCTTTTCTGCAGATTGTATGAAATTCCATCTTTTGTGAGAATACTGACTAAACCTTTATGAAATGTCTGGTTCATGTTTTGTATTGAGAAGTTTTTTTGTTGTTTTCTGATAGCCGTTTGCTGCAGAAGTCTGGACTCTGACCCTGCTTCTGTGGGTGGGGAGGGCACATGAATGGGGCTTATTCTTCCTCCTGCTGCTCCTGACTCTGACTGTGGAGACAGAGACGTGAGAAATGTAAGAAAAAGGATGGTTATGTGGGGCTGTGTGATTTTAGGGGAAAGGGGGGAAAGAAATTACAATGGTTGAAGAGTCTCTTGCAGTTAGATAAGGACATTCCAATGCTTTTTTTTTTATTGTGAAATCAGTGCTTAGATTTTCAGTGTACTAATAGAGGTATTACATAGACACAATGTTTCTCTTCAATGTGTTTCTCAGACAAAGATTACAGTGAAAATGCATTGACAGTATTCAATGAAATTATTTTAACTTGTGTTTCTTGTACTGCTTCTTCAGATAGATCCATGGTTTAGTTTCTGAACTAGTCTACTATTATGACCCTTCATAATAGACTTTGTTCAATATTTATGACCATGTCTTTCAAATAAACTTTTAATTAATAAGACTGAATGAATGAGGCAAATCAATCGTGCTATGCCCTGATAGTGGGACAGGAGAATAATTTCTTGAATGCAATTTAACTTTTGCTTAAATCAGCCATTCTCTACCTTTTCAGAGTCACAAACCCCTTGTTGGCCCAAGCATTACCTGAGGCCTCCCAGTAATATTTTACACTCTATTCAAAATAATGTAGAATGTTTTTCCTCTCAGATTACTTTGAGAATCACTGCCTTAAATAATATAATGACATAATGTGCTTTTAAAGGAGTTTATTGAGACACAATTTTCATGTTTTATTTCTGAAAAGTTGTAATGACATTTTTAACCCTGCATTACTTTTGCATCTTTTAAAGGAGACCTTTGTGTGTGTTTTTTTATATTTAGCAAGAAACTACAACATGTGCAGATCAGTAAATTGTAAAACACAAAGTTGATCTACAACTTCTTGAAAATAGAAACAGCTCTACTGACGTCCTGCTCAAAACTGCAGAACTGATAAGCCCCACCTCTTCATTTTAAACAAGTAATTATTATTGTTGGAAAGTGGATATGGGACAGTATTGAACCATATATGCTTCACTTTAAGTATTAATCTTTTGAAGTATAACAAGTAAATACAGACAGGTGGGAGGCGGTAGGTGGTAGGTGAGATTAGGGATTTCTGAGCACTTGAGCACCAGCTGAAGAACAATACAAGATTACTCCAACAAGCATGAATGAATTCAAATTTAACTTTGAGTAAACTAATGATGAAGGAAGGCCATTATAACAAGGTTGTAAACTTAGAAAAGTGAAATTGACATAATAGGTCCCCTTTAATAATCACAAAGAAGTGCATGGGTGTGGGTGGGGGCAAGAAGAGAGTAAGTGAAAACAAAATTTTCTGAACACTGACCCTCAGCTGCAGGACAGCCCAGATTTACTCAAACATGAGTAAAACAACTTTGAGTGAACAAATTATGAACAAACAACACATTTTGTGGACTAAAAGGTTTTGTTATTGATACTTAAAAGTGATGAAGGTTAAGACAGTGAGGTACATTTTTCTTGTTGAATGTTTTATCCCTTACTACTCTCAAAACAAAAAAAGCATAAATAAATAGATGCATAAACAGGCCACATAGGCCTAAATTAACATTTGCAGAGAAAATTAGCGCTTATGCAACAATTATCACATTTGAGTTGGCTGTGTATTAGGGGCCGACAGGGACATTTTGTATCTAGGACCCAGAATTAAGAGCTACGTTCCTGACCATACATGAGTAAAGTTTTGGTTTAACTCTGCTTTTGGGCTCTTTATGATAGACTTTTCAAAATGAAGCAAAGAGCACACATGTGCCATGTTATAATGATCCCAAAGAGCTGTGCATAACCTGGCTTCCACAGCAGTAGTTAGGGCGGTCTGAAAGCTGCCACTCCCCGACCAGCTCCACGCTCCTTGTGCCGCGTCGGGAGCGCGCATGCCGGACTCCTGCGCTGTCACGCTTTTACAACAGACAGCAGGAATTCAAGAGGAAGTCAGTCCTCTTTGGAAAATCAGCGCTACTCACTCACTAACGTAACCAAAACGCCCCCGTAAAAGAGGAAGAAGAAAGTTCAGCGCCACGTGTTGGGATTATCCGTAACTTTTCATTTTGAAGTATGGATTAAAGAAGTTCAGTTCCCGCAGATGGACGCGGTGAGAAGTTTGGCGTTTGTCGGGGCAGTGCTCCTCGGAGTGACGGGCGCATTGGGCAGAGAAGGTGGGTACAACTCTGTAACTACACTAATAATACAACCGTGCAGTTAGCCGTAAGCACTTTTCCAATTTAAGCGTGTTAGTAGTTTGATTTTAGTTTTGGATTTGGGGTGTAGTTGTGCTTTAAGGCGTTGGTATTCCCAACCACATTCCTTTTTGCAGCCTTGTCCCCATTTAGTCACCGCTGTGGGACTTTGCGAGGCATTAGTTCAGTGAAAAGACGCACCTGTCACTACGCAGCGTCAAAAAGAACTGCAAAGAAAATAACTTAAAGCGCGTGTAATGCATGCTATCTGCACACAAGTGTTTGCAAGTCCGTCAACACATTCTTTGATACACAGAGACACGGGTTCCTCTGGCAGATAGACGTCAGACTGGCTTGCTCTGTGCGTAAACAAAAACAAACTTGGGGCAACAGTCCGTGCATTGTGTGCCAAGGATCATGACGATGTCAATTATTCACTTGTGGCTCCAAACGGGACATTGTTTCATAGAGGGCCACTTGTCACACTGGGCCTTGAGTGGATGCCAGTAAAGCACAGAGCTAAGTGAAAGTGCAAACATTACTCCTGTACAAAATTACATTCTTTTTGCTTGTTATTATGTAGCCTATCGTTTTATTTTGCTCAAATTAAGGGTGGCAATGGCAAATTCAAAGCTTTTAGGCTACTTTTGTAAATGTGCATCCAGTTGTGAACAGTGTTTGCTGGAAATTAATGCACTGATGCTGATGGCAAAAAATATTGACTTCTATGAAAGTACTTTGGCATTGCACTTGTCGATCTAGGTCAGAATAAATGCTACAGTTTTGCATAGTAGCCAAAAATTGTGTTCAACAGTAGAGAAATAAGCTCACAGAAGAAGTACAATGCAATGTTGCTTTTTTTTTTTTTTAAATCCTTATTTGTATTTATTAACAGAACCTTAAGGCACCAGTTATTTTCAGATGCAAGACACTTATTACTTTAGTAAACAACAAATTTAAAAAGTGACCACACATCTCTGCACACTATAAATAAAGCCTCTGTGAATTGGTCTTTCATTATTTGCCCTCACTGAGCTTGCACACACACAAACAAGCAAAGACAATGGTTGCAGGTGAAGAGATTCTAAGAAAAAAAAAAAAAAAAGCTGCATTGTTGGGGAGAACAGGTCTGTGCACTTTGCTTACTCCACAGCATCAGTCAGTCTCCAGCTGGTTGTTCAAACACCACAGGCAAACAGATGTCAACACTGTCCCTTCCAGTAGAGTAGTAGGAGCAGAGACACGTCAACGAATGTATCACTCCAAAGGTCGCCAGATAAAAGGTTTTCCTGGATGTGTTTTGTGAATAAAGTAAACAGAATGCAAATGATGAGCAGTTAAATATATAAATTTAAGACATTACCTTTAAGATATTTCATAGCAATGTTAAAACTCTTTTGTTTATCACCTGTTCTTCTACAAACAACACTTATTTTGCATAAAAGGTTTAGATTTGTCCAAATGTTTTTTTAATATATAAATAGATTTGTATTAGTTTGTCAGTTAATTTCAACCTTCTGAACATAATCTAAATTTTAAAACAAAATCTCCAAAACCAAAAGATAATTGTGCAACTTTAATTGTATTCACTCAAGCTATTGAATGATGTCTTCTTTGATTTGTTACTTTCTCCGTTATGACTTCACATTTTTAATCGCCTGGGAAATTGGCAAAATGAAATAAGTTAGTGAACAGGTAAATTAATAAAATAATCACATTTCTATTTTGTAAAATACACATTTCTGACTTTTTAACCATGATATAGCAGTGTTCTCTCAACTAGGGCTGCAGTCGACCAAAGAAATTCTTGATCGACTAAAAACATGTCCCATCGACCGATTAATCGACTAAAAAGGGAGCGTGGCAAAGGCTCTGAAGCTAAAAGTAGAGTTGTCAAAAGTATTGCAAATCAACGCTAAAACTATTGAACAAATACAGATAACATTAACAGGACAAATGTTTGAACAAAATCTGATCTTTTCTGCAAAATAATTTTCTGAAAAGTTTTAAAATAATCTTGAGTTTCATCAAAACTGGTTTGAAACTAAAATGTTTGATCATAAACTTGGATTTTGTGTTGAAAATATCAGTCCATTGAATAAAAATCTGACTTTCTTGAAAGGGCAATCTAATTCTCATTGTGGTATTGAGAATCAAGTTTATTCTTTTGTATCAAAATCAAGTTAGAGTTTTGTGACAACTCTGCAAGAAACCTTGCTCAAAAAGACTAATCATATTATGTAGTTCATGCAAAAACTATAGTTTATGCAGAAAATGAAGAGGAAACGTGTTTATATAAAAAAGGCTGTTCATACGGTTACTGTTGAATTCAAATTCCTTATAATCTAAATAAAAGAATTAGTCGACTAAGAAAATTTTGGTCGACCAAGACTCCTTCAACTGATTAATCGACTAAACGACTAAAGAACTACAGCCCTACACTAGTTTACCCAAAATGGTATTTAAATTGATTTATTGATGCTTGAATATTCAGAACCTTGTATTGTTCTACAGTCCCTGTTTTCACCTGCCACCTATTACTGCCCATTTGCCTGCCTTTACTTGCAATTAGTCAAAAAAATCATATTCCGTCTACAATTAATCAACACATTAAAGTTTAAAGCCTATTAAAGTTAAGTTTTTCAATAAAGAGGCAGGGCTTATCAGTTCTGCAGTTTTGAACAGGAAGTCAATAAACCTGCTTACATTTTCAAGTCATTTTAGGTCTTTTTTTGTGTTTTACAATTAACAAAATGTAAACTTCTGCATTACATATGTTGTAGTTTATTACTAAAGAAACAAAAAACACTAGGTCTCCTGTAAGACAGACAAAAAAAAAAAAAAAAGATCCCAAACAATTATGACTCTTAGCAAGAAAAAAGACAACACTATGAAAGCCATGTTTTTCCCTGCTGGTCACTGTTCTTGGCCTGTTTCCAGAGTTCATGCTCTTCTCACACTCGAGTGCATCCACAGGGAACACAGTCGTCTGAATTAGTCTCATTAGCTTCAGCGTAAATCAGCCGTGACTTTGTTCAGTTCACTGTCAGTGATCTGTGTGAGCGGGGGATCAGGACAACAGCACACAGCCCTGCATTAGAGAGCTGATGATCACAGATGTAACATTTGAAGAGTTCATTTGCAAAAACAGATAATAAAAGGCATTGTTGGCTCGCGGTTTACTCTTTGTATAGCAGTGTTTTCTAAAGCCAAATGCAGTTCGTCGCAATTAAAGTATTATCTCACTAATAATGTTTATAGAAGATAAAAACAAACAAACAGTTGCAATATTTGCCTTAGATTGCATACTGTCTCTATAATATGTCATAAAGATGTCAGATTTGTTGCTTAACTAAAAGTAGAGTGTACAAGTGTAAAAATACTATATTTTGTCTTTGTCTTTTCCACCAGAAATATATTACAAATAGTGGACTTTGTGAGTAAATCTGATCCCCGTGTTCTGTTTGAATCAGATAATGCGAAAGTACTTTAAAATCTCAAAACAAGCCGAAAGCAGTGCTCTGATTGGCTGTTTTCTGGTGGTCCAGTCCTGATTCAAAAACAGGTTCTTAAGAAGTGATTATAGACAAAAATGAAATCATAACGATAATTTGAAGGTCTGGATTTAACTGCCTACTCTCTGTTTTGCAGTGTAGAAAAATGTACTTTAAGAGTAAAAAAAGTAGTTCACACAGATTTGGAAAACTACTACAGCATCAATTTCCTGCATTATAATATTTGCTCAAATTACACGACAAAATGTAGTCATGATGTCGCCATAAATGTGCTAAAAACTCTTTACGGCAGATGATGAAAATAGTTTCAAACTTGGTTTTGTATCAAGTATCAAGCTTAGTATAAGTTTTATACCAATTATACAGTACAATAAGTTGAGACTGATTATGAGTTTGATTGATTGAGTTTGATTATGTCTTAGTTAGGGGTGTCAAATTAGTGCATTCATTGAGATTACTTAATTACAAACAAATTAATCGAGTAAATTTTTTTAATCGCATTCATCTATTTTGAAATCTTTAGCTTCATTGTTTCCATATGCGAGTTGCAAAGTGAACATAAGGATTGTTCAACTTGACACTTAAGTTGAGTGTTTTCTCAGCAATTTTTAGGTGAGATTAAAAATAGATTAATTAGTTTATTAATTACAGATCATAATTAATTAATTAATTAATCTCACAATTTTTTTTATCACTTGATAGCACTAGTCTTAGTTAACTAATGCCACAAAATAAACAGAACACAGACTAAACCAAACCAAAACTATGCTTAAATATGAAACATCTGTCTTAAAATCTGAACGAAACTAACCAATAAAATGGTTGTAATTTCTTTGATGATCTTTATGAAAATGTATTATAAATTTCATATTTAAATGTATTATTCTGTTTAAATTATCTTCTAAACTAACCAAAAAAAATGTGTCTTGCTTTAACCAGAGTCACCAATGGATGACATGACCTCTTTGGAATACTTCTTGTACAGTTTTTCTGCAGGTCCTAAGAAACAAGAGTAAAATCAGATTGTGTGTTTCTCAGTATAAACCATTTCGTGCTGCTGTGATTGCCGTCTTTAGTGACTGTGCCACTGTGTCTGTCACATCACAGATCCTGTTCTGCTTGTCTGTTGAGCAATACCTGTTTTCTCTTCATCGGCAGCGGTGCAAACAGGAGGAGTGTGTTCGAGAGAAGCTCAAAGTTTGAACATGACATACAGAAAAGACATACCTGAAGTTAATGGTGGTGTCTGGCTGCGTTGAGTTAACTTATATCTAGTGCAAATACTAATAGTTGCAGTACAAAGCAAATGGTGGGGATGGTTACGCGTTGTAACAGAAGAAGGGATCAAACAAAAAGCGTAATTATTTTGGTGTTGCTCTAATTATGATATTGCAAGATGTGCATACTTGTGTTTTATTACAACATCTGCTATACTGTATGTACAGAGCATCACCTAAAACATGCAGTCACAAATGAGAAGTAGTTTTCCTATTACTTGTGGTTGCTTACTAAAATTCAGATTCCAGGTAAAACCTAGTTTCAAAATTGTCAAGTAGCATACTAAAAAGTAGCACTTTTACACAATATGTCTCCTTTAAAAAAACTCCTCTTTTTGATAACGAGCACTTAAAATGTTACAATAAAAGTATATATTTGTTATGGTAGTTATTATTAATAATAATGGTTATGGCAATTAAGACACCATTGTCCACTTAAATGAATACGTTTAAAGACCAATAGCTCCACTTCTTACTTTTTATTCAGTGCACCCAACAACAAGAATGTTTCATTTGGTGTTTAACAATGGTATAACTATGTGTGTGACCAGTATTGATTACTAAATCCAGAAACTCAAGTATCGACCAAAAGGTAAATGTAGTGTATATTTAACCACCAAAGTGCAAAAATATTATCCCCAAAACAACATTTGTGATCATTCTTGACCATTTTTTCAATAGGCTTAGAGTAACCACAATTTATTATAACAATTTAACTAAATAATTACATGAATATTATTTTGATATAAACTATATAATAAATTGAAAGATTGTACAAAAAACCTTGTTAAGTTTTAGTTGTTTGTGTTAAGGGAACATTACATTTAGTTACAAACTAACCAATCACAGGCCAACGTTGTCGCAAAGAATGAGTGTAACCTTAAGGGAACCTTCCCGGAACGTTCTGGGAACGGTATCTAAAGGTTTGGATGTAACCTCCAGGGAACCTTCCCCGAACGAAAAAATAACGTTAGTTGAAGGTTTGGAATGTTGTTCTCTGAATGTTCTGAGAACCCTCCCAGTTGTCCAATCTTAGAACACTTTGGCAGTTACAAACATTAAATAGAGAATATTGTCATTTATTTAGTCACACTAGAGAAAACTGTGCTCTCATCTCCCCTGACAAAAGTTTCTCAGATTATTCTCTAAATGTGAGAAATGGATGAGCGATGAATTGATAAATATTTTAGTATTACCAACCACAACAACCCACTTGTCACATAATCAGCTAATACCTAAATACACTATTAATAGCCTAGTAGTGTTATAATGTTAGGCAGGAGTAATAAAACAAGCTTGCGGTTGTAGGTATGTTTACTAATTGCAGTAATAGTACAAGAAGTAGCAGTTGTGTAGAGAAGTGGCATGGCCACCGCCGCACTGCTGCTGCCGCTGTTGTTGTCGCCTGCACAGGCTGGTAAACACACACTCCTTGAGCTAACTGGCACTCGTCCACTCACAGGTGTGGCTTCTACTTTTGTGGTGAACTGGTACGAGGAGTTGCTACCACTTCAAAATCAAAGGAAAGCCAGATCTCACTTGGAAATACAGTTCAAAGAATAAATATCAAGTGTTACAAAAATAAGATCATTTTAGTTAGCTTCTGCAACAATATTTTGTGAGACTGCTGGATAAATTTAATCAGTCAACTTTGTATTATGGATGTCAATAGAAACAATAATGAGATACTTGCGATATATATCGTTGACTTAAAATAAACAATTGAGGCTTACATATGTACTATTTTGTTTTCTTTTCTAAATTTACTTGGTGCGGCTCATATTCAGGTGCACTCAATAGTGTGGAAATTATAGTACTTACTAATCAATACTAATGTTTTGAAACTAGAGCATGATAATATAATCAAGCTCAAGTAATATTTTTACATTGTCAACCAATTGTCTAAATCCTCAATCTTAAAAGAGCCTATTTTTTCAAACTGTATAATTTGTAAAACTGAGTAATATCGAAAAAAAAAGTCAGAATTTTTAGTATCGTGATGCTTCTTTGTAAATTTTTATACTAAGGATTTATTATTTGTTCACAGTTGAAAGCGCAAGGGGCAGATTATTTTGTGTGGTTGTTTATGCTAATCTACTCAATCCCCAACTTGTTTGGGTATCTCTCATCTGTGATAACCCCAAAAGACTATTAAAAACTCCACTGGATTGTTGTTACTTACTCATGGAGGCCATTCTTAACCATGTTATTACAACAGGCTTTATAAGAAATTACTCATTACAATTTCACTTGAGCACACAATGTCGTTCTACAAGGACTGATGAGTGAAGATTCTACTCATAGAGACTTATGCCAGACAATAGTAAATATGTTGTTGGCTGATACAATAACTTATTGCTCAATGACTCTTTGAGACACTTAAGTATGCCATTTAAAATTATAAACATTTCAACTTGTTAAGGAACGCTTTTAGGATAGTCTTCATAACCACCCTGCCTGTGTGGTCAATTTTTATATGTTAAGGTGACCTTCCGGACTCAGAAGTGGCTTTATGACCTCTGAAGTTCAAAGATCATAGATCACTGACACATTCAAAATAAAGACGCAGACCTGTATGTGTCATCTGTAAGAAATACAAAAGGCTTAGGCCAATGGCCTTGCTGTTTAAGTTTAAAGAAATATACTGAAACATCAGATTAGAAAAAGGGAGAAAAGATAAAATATATTTAAAAAATATTTCTAATCATTTTATAGATACAATTATTCTTTTCAATAAATCTAAATTCTTAGGGCAGTGTTCGTGTCCAAGTGATCTGTTGTCCATTCAATTGTCTGTGTTAATAATATATGTTAAAAAGGTTTGTCTGTGATTCTGTTGACATAACTTGGGGTAGAGTGATTGAAACTCTGTAAGTAGTGGGCAGACAGGAGGCCATAGTGGAGTGCATAGCAGATAGCTGGGGAGTATTTTAGTCCTCAAATGTGGAGGAGGGTGGGCTTCACAAGGCCATGCACACATTCAGATAGTGCTGTGAAATCTAGTGAGGTATTCAAATGTGGATTCTATAGTAGGGATGCACCGATCCGATACTGGGATCGAATATCAGTGCCGATCCAGCAAAATTTTCTGGATCGGGTATTGGCTCCATGATATCGGTTCAGCCGATACCATATTTGTGCCTTTAATTGGGCAAAATTAGACTAGTTTATTGGCTGGTGTTGATCAAGAATGTCTCATTTAATTGGACATTTTATTCAGATTAAGCTTTTAAGTTGTGACTTGCACTATAAATAACAGTTGCATAACACTATATGACAAAATGGTTTTCAAAAGAAAGAGAAGCAATTTCAGTAATTACACTAGTATCGGTTGATATCGGTAGATACTTAAAGCCAAAATATCGGGATCGGTATCGAAGCTGAAAAAGCTGGATCGGTGCATCCCTATTCTATAGACATTTATATATTTGCAAATGTTGCATAAATCTTGTTCGAGCCAGTTTCTCTAAAACTGTGTTTGTTGATTTGGAAAGGTTTATGCTTAAAACAGTTATAAGGTTCATAAAATACACACATACTGTACATAAATACAATATATGAATTAGATTTTTTTTTAGTAAACACAATAAGACAAACACAATAAACACCCTAACCAACAGGTATTTCATTCTCAGTGACAACAGCAGATGATATTTGTCAACTTACAAATATCACAAGAATTTAGTTGTCCAGACTACAAGTGCACCAACATAGTGTGAAATAATATGAAATAGTGGCAATTTTAAAATGCTATTTTGAAGGGCTAATTTTTCATTTGCTTTCATTTATATCTTTTTATTTTACTTGTATTGCCTATGAAGACAGTGTCATGAATCACTACTGTAAGTGTGCGTTTCCAAACTGGTCAGACCATGACAACGTCTTATTATTGTCTTACACCAGAATGACTGGCTCTTTATGGCTCTTGACCTGAGCAACAGTGGTAAAAGATGAGCAAAAGAAAGCACTATTTTATGTGTTATTAATCTTTAAAAGTGATTTTATAATTGGGATAAAAACTAGTATGCATTATTTTGCATGAATCTTATGTTTGTGATAACAATTTTATTTGATATTTGATACAACTTGCACCCATGTATTTTTGGATCTTTAATAACTGTGACTTATGCTGCGCTGCGACCCTCAGAAGTGAGTCAGTCCTCTTGCACTTGTGACATGATCTTATAGCTTCTTTTGTTAAAAACATGCTTTTCGATAATTTTTTATATGAACTATATATTAAAAATCACTTTCTTTGTCTCATATTGATCAATCTTGAATTTTATTTAGTTAGAGCAAAAAGTGTGCTTTTATGTGTGCCATTTAACACAAAATAATACATTTTCATCTTTCAAAGTCTGACTTCTGTTTGAAACCAGTTGTATTTGCTAATTGTTGATGGATCTTTTGTTTCAAAATCCTCAAACAAATGATTGACCATATGACATGACTGAATCTCAAGCACTCGAGCCGCTCTTTCAGAGATGTAAGTTTGAAAACTCATGCTTCTTTATGGCTTTAGATGATCTTTTTAACATGTGGAGAGTTGATCCACAGATGGGATAGCTCAGCTCAGGGGGGTTGGCTCTTGAAGGAGGAAGCCAGAGGAAGTCATTTATAACCTCGGGGCAGGGGACAGTCCACTCTCTGACTGCTGCCTGAAGTATGGCAGCTATGTGTCTGTAACAGCGCCCTTGGATTGTAACATTTTTGACCCTGAATATAATACTGTGACCGACCCACTGTGGGATCTCTGCTCACTGTGGAAAATAAATCATGGGCTAATAAAGTACGTGCTGAAGTACATGGAGGTGAACAATACTTTACACAAATACATTATATCTCTGCTGAGCCACACTGTAATATTGTTTCCTCATCAAAAACATACCTGGAGTTGTGGTTTGCTTCATTAATAAAATCCTGAAGCTTGTCTTAATCTCCAAAGCTCTGTTTTACCTTGTGATGTCATTAAGTGGTGGAATTAACATCATTTAATAAGACTGGAAGGTGCCATTGAGATACAAAATGCCTTCAATCATTTTATTTTACCTTGCTGCACCGAACAGTGAAAACATTTAAATAAGGATAAAATAACTACTTTAGCTTCGACATTTTACAAGTCTATTATTATTATTATTATTATTATTATTATTATTATTATTATTATTATTATTATTATTATTTATTATTATTATTATTATTATTATTATTTGTTGATATTGTTAATTGAAATTAATCAAATCAGTCAGTTCACAATGTGGTACTTGTGACTGAAAGGAAGTACTTAGTCTTTAAATGTTCATCTGTGTGTGTTGCAGTGTGTCTGGGCACAGACATGAAGTTGGTCCTACCCTCCAGTCTGGAAAACCACTACAAGACTCTGAAGCTGCTGTACACCGGGTGTAAGGTCGTCCATGGCAACCTGGAGATCACACATCTCCATAACAACTCGGACCTCTCCTTTCTACAGGTGTCTATCATTCGGAAACATTATTTCACTAATATTTATCTGGTCATTGGCTCATAAAGTACACACCTGTACTTTTTCATTCATCTTTCTCTTTAATATAGTGAATGTAAAGAAAAATAGGGATGGTGTGAGTTGCTGTGATTTTGAAAAGTTTTCCTAAATCTCTGTATAAGTCTGATTTAGAACATTTAGCTGGCATTTGACACTAATGTTTTTTTCTGTTCCATTTTGTGCGTGTTGCCATGTGTCCTGTTTGCCCTTGATGCATGACATTATTTTTATTTTATTTTATTTTGAACAAAAGTAAACATAGAAATAGAACATTATTTGTTTCTTTATCATGAAACAAATAATGTTAATAATATGTATTAAACATACATTTAATTGATATAAATACTTCAATCTGTATTTGCACATATTTGTTTTGGTCATGGTCATCGGGACATGTCACATAATGGTATTGGCTCAAAATTTCATGTCAAACCTAATAAAAAGTCATTCTTTTAATGTGGGCAAAATAAAAAAAAATCCATTTTACTTAATCAAATCAAACTTTTTTTTATAAAGCGCTTTTCATACATACAATGTTACATTATTGACTCTGTATGAAGTGCAAATACTCTTTAGTTATAATGTTATCACAAAGGTGTGGCCACAAGTCTGTATCGTTATAATTGCATGTTTTTTTCTATGTTGTTATAGATTGACACACCTTACTTTGCTCTTATCTTGACCACGTCCCATCTATTTATTTCTCAGGGTATAGTGGAGGTGCAGGGGTATGTCCTCGTAGCTCATGTATCTGTAGATCTGGTGCCACTGGATAACCTGAGGATCATTCGAGGGTCTCAGTTGTACAATGGTAGTTTTGCCCTGGCTGTTCTTGACAACACGCAAGCAGGTCGAGGGCTCAGGACCCTCAGGCTGCGTAGTCTTACAGGTGCAAACATTTTAATCTTTGGATTGATATTTTTTGTATGGTTGCTCTAACATCTGATTGATCCTACAGAGATCCTGGTGGGTGGGGTTTATATTTGGAACAACCCTCAGCTGTGTTTCCCAGACCCTCAAAGCATTGTGTGGCGGGACACTTTAGATGAACATAACATTCATGCCAACAAACACAAACTGCAGAAACGAGCCGCTAACTGTAAGAGCAATTAACTTATTTTATTTCAACAATAATGAATTAAATTGCATATGTGTTAATCTAACTGAGTGGTGTATTTCAGGTCCAAGTTGTGCCTCCTCTTGTAAATCAGCCTGCTGGGGGGAGACAGCAGAAGACTGCCAAACATGTGAGTCTTTGGTACAGTATAATACTGTATGGCTTCTGTACTGTATGTCTTTAAGGCGGTCACTTCATATATTGGAGTTTATATTTTAATTAGGAGGACTGGTCACTTGTCTGGATAAGTAGATACATCTTGATCAGTTGCACTCACAATACTATATTCAGAATATCAGAATATAGGATCTATGTTACTCCTGTTATTTTTCTTCCCTATGTTTTCTTCTTGCTAGCAGCCATGTTTGTGTTGAAATGAATGAGCTGAATTTGTCTCTGATTGGCTAATAATTGGCTAATAAATACTTCCTCCTTTACCCTGGCTGATTGGCTAATAAATACCTCCTCCTTTACCCTTCCAGCGCTGCCCAGTTTACCAGCTTTGTTTATGACTTTAATCAACTGCTTGTTTATAAATAAATGAATTGAAATTCTTATAATTTTCCTAACTTTAACCATGTATTGTCATCACTGTTTATCCATAGGGACCCGCATTAGTTGTGCATCTGGCTGTCAGCGCTGTAAAGGTCCTTATCCCAACGACTGCTGTCACATGCAGTGTGCTGCTGGCTGCACTGGACCCAAGGATTCAGACTGTCTGGTAAAGAGCAAGAGCATTTTGTACGGGTCTTGTATGTGTAAAACCTGTTTATTCTTATGCATGCTTCTTTTCTAGGCATGTCGTCACTTTAATGACAGTGGAGTTTGTAGAGAAAATTGTCCTCCTCCTACCATTTATGACCCCGTGACCTTTCAAACCAAGCAGAATCCAGACAAGAAGTTTAGTTTTGGGGCCACCTGTGTGAAAACCTGTCCATGTAAGCTGATGTTTTCGCAAGTGCACTTGATTTAGAATGATTGTAGCTTTGACATATTGTTTCTGTATCTCATCTTTGGACTCGCCAAGCAAAGACTTATAATGTACCTGTGACACAAAAATTCCATTATTATTGCCATTTATAATGTAATCTTATCATTTAGGCTAAAGCTGTCCAATCCATCCTATAATAGGGCACCACAATGTCTAGGCCTTACATATATTACTTTGTGCTGCATAATTTAGGGTAAATTCTTTTTTCAGATAACTACCTGGCAATGGATGTAGCGTGTACTTTGGTTTGTCCTAAAGCAAACCAGGAGGTAATCCTCCACAAACCCAGATGGAAGTGAAACCCAGAAGTGTGAAAAATGTGAAGGCGATTGTCCCAAAGGTTTGGATCAGTTTGCTTCTATGTTTAATAATGTTTGTGGTTCGAGTAAGTGCTTTATTATCAAATACAAAGCTGCTGTATTGTATTCTTTTTCTATGGTATTGTGATTGAATAAGGGTGATTAATTTGTTCTATACAAAATGTGTTGTTTTGACTCTTCACATGCTAACAACGAGAAAGCTCAACAAACCTGTTTTCATACTTCCTTGTTATTGCGCCAGGTGTTTGTCTTACCTGTTTTAAGAAAATGAAAGCCATGACCATATTTCCTTTTTCCTATTTACACAATATGTTTTTGTCGTCATGATCAGTAAAATGTGTGGTTTTGTTGCAGTGTGCTATGGTCTGGGCATGGAGCACCTTGGTACAGTCACAATGGTTAACGCTGCCAATGTGGAAGAATTCAGGTCCTGCAAAAAAATCTTCGGCAGCTTGGCATTCCTCCCTCAGAGCTTTGCAAGGTATATTTACAAATGTACAAAATGTTCTTTACGTTGTGAATTGACTGTTGTATTAGTACAATTTATATGAATCTAACTTAATGTAATGTAACTACTTAGTGACCCTCGGACCAACACGTCAGGCCTCACTCTAGACCAACTCAGGGCTTTTAGGAGCCTAGAAGAAATAACAGGTACTGACCAAATACAAATGTACAAATGCCTCATTTTACCTTCAACTTCTGATTGTTTTTTGAATCTTAAAATACAGGCTATCTTTATATCGATGCATGGCCTGAAAACTTTACTGACTTGAGTGTTTTTGAAAACCTGAAGGTGATTCGTGGAAGGATGCTTTACAAGTAAGACATTTCAGTTCTATTTTGTTATATAAATGTGGGAATATCTATGCTTTGATAACTGTATAAAAATGTAAACTGTAAGCCCCCACAATGTTGTTTTGACTTTGTGTGAGTGTCTGTCTGCAGTTTGTTCCCTTTCTGAGCCATAAAAGCTAATAATTAGCTAACTAACCAGAACTCTGGAGCAAGATAGCTTAGCATTTTAAAAGTTGGTCAGTGTAACAATAGGTTTAAGATTTCTCTACTTTAGGGTTCTTTTTGTTCGCCTCATGCCCCAAATAATTTAATTATAATCTAATTGAACATTTCAGATATTTGTGAAACCATCGTGTGTAAAAAAAATTAAAAAAATAAAAAATCTGATCTGAATAAAAAAGAAAAGAAAATTCTGATCTGAAAATAACACCAAACAATGTTTTTTCAGGGGTGTCTTTTCATTGGCTGTCCAGAACCTCCACATCCAGTCTTTGGGGTTGCGTTCACTTCACAGTGTCAGTGGGGGTTTGGTTATGTTGTACAATAACCCTCAGCTGTGCTACACCAGCTCCCTGCCCTGGGACACCCTCCTTCACCCCACTCAAGGCCCTCATCGCATCGTCAGCCAAAACCAAGACCCACAGACCTGTGGTGAGTATTTTATAGGCTAATATTTATAGCATTTTGTGTAGGTATATTCATTATGAAGGAGAAATGCCCATAATGAACATTAGACTACTATTCCTTAGCCTCATTGCATAGTTACCTATTTACATTTCTAAAAGTCTTTGAGAAAACTGAAAAAAACAATACTTTTCATAAAGGTGACTCAGGCAGAAAGAGAATTGTATGATTATTATTGAATAAAGCAATCTTTGAGACAAGTATTACATGAAGTTAGCTCTTTATTTCTCTATAGTTTGAGTAAGCTTCTTGTTTACACTTCACGATTCATTTAAATGTGCATTTTGGGCTGAATTATCTCTGTTACAGAGGCAGAAGGGCATGTGTGTCACCCACTGTGTGAAGGAGGGTGCTGGGGTCCTGGGCCAAGCCAGTGTGTGGCCTGTAAATATTTCCAACGTGGGACAGAGTGCATCGAGCAGTGCAATGTCGATCAGGGGTATGGAAAAACATTCTATTGAATTATTTAATAAATGGGTCAAATTCACTTTATTTATGTAAAACATTCCCTAATTAAAACAGAGCACTGTACAACTCACAAACTGTTAAAAGCCAGAAGAATGTACACCTCAGTATGTTGTTAATTAAAGCAAGGTATGAGGAATCTAATCAGTTTTTATTTGTTAACCTAAATGTTGACTTTTCATTAATGTTACAGTGTTGTTGTATGCTCTCAGAAGACAAGAAATATAGAAGCTGTTTCTTTACTTTGCACTAGAATAATCCCAGAAGACAAGAAATATATAAGCTGCTTCTTTACTTTGCACTAGAATAGAGCACCTTAAATTGTCATAATATCTTTAGTTTTGCAGTGCATTTGAACAACTGACAATGTTTGTACAAAATCATACCGCATTCATACACTATTGAGTTTCATAGTCAGTGTAGGCATGTTAGGAGTATGTTGTGTTGACATAAACCGCATTGTTGGTTATTGGCAGTGAAGGCCTTCTGTCTAAAAATGACCCTCCTTATGACAGTGTCAAGTACTTGCTGGGATAAAACCATCTGTCTAGTACCTTTGTGTTTTAGAATATTATTTAAATCTTACGTTTGCCTTACAGACCTGTGCGTGAATATGTTGACGGATCTTCATGTGTGGCTTGTCACGCAGAGTGTCAGCCACTCAACAACTCTGTCTCCTGTCATGGCCCGGTAAGAGTGCAATAGAGTAAATAATAATCTACTTAGATTAGATGATGGCACTATTACAGAGAGAATAGTGCTCTCAACTCACAGCAAAAAGGTCACAGGTTCGACTCCTGCACAGCCTGGGTCTTGCAGGAGTACTGCATTGTATTGTATTTTGTTACATGTTCAAATCAGAATATTGTATTCTGGTTGATTATCTGTTATGCTTTTATTATAAGAGAACCTTTATCAGAAATTAGATACACACCAGAATGTGTTTCTTTGATTTTAAAAAAATAACTGTATTCAGTATACTTAAATAAATAAATTAATAAATTAGTAACTTTAACTAAACACAGTTACTCAATTACTATTTCAAGCACAAACCTTTAGTATATTCAACTATCTCCCAACACTGGCTTTGACAATGATTTGTACCAATAAATTACTCAATTTCTTTATCACAGACAATATATTGTGCCTAATAAAAATCAGGTCTTATATAGTTAACTAGGTAAGAGCAGCTTTAACACTGAATGTGCCACAACAGTTGAAGCTAATCCATGTAGATAGTCCAGTAATCAAACACATTTCAGTTTTTTGCTCATGGTGTGGTCTCTCTCTACAGGGGTCCAACAGCTGCTCAGAGTGCCGACATTTCAAAGATGGAAACTTTTGTGTGGATCACTGTCCCAGCGGAGTCAAAGAAAATCAGATTTATATTTATAAATATAGTGACGCTGATGGGAACTGCCAGCCTTGCAACACCAACTGCACCCCATCGTAAGAACACTTTAATATCACATGTCTTCATTGTTTTATTCTCACTTTTATTCTCATCAGCACATTTTCATTTTAGGTGCACTGTGAAGGATGAAAGAGGTTGTCCTATTCACAATGGGCAAGTAAAATTGTTACCCTCCTTCTACTAAAGTAAAGAAGCATTATGTAGCTTTTCTGGTGGACGATGGAACACCATTTGGTTTCCAAGGAATTTTTTTTTTTTTTTGCTACAATACTACACACCTGAGGCTTAAACTTTGGTCTGGCTGCACACTAGAGCAATGTCTTTCAACCTTTTTTTAGTTGTGGCACAATTTTGGGGGGAGTTCACCATCTATTAATTTTACCAAATTACAGCATTTATTGTCCTTGGACAATAAAGAGTTTAGGCAATAATTTTGATTTGTATTTTTTAAAATAAGAGAATTGTTCAGTACACTCTAACATGGTAAATTGTTAAATCAATCTCTAAATTAACTAAAAAATATATTTTTCGGGTGATTTAAAATTATTTGTGTCAGACTTGAAAGATTGTATTGAAGGCTACACTGACTGTGGACTGTGTGAAGTGTGTGGGTTTTGTTGTTTTGTTCTTGTGGTTGTCTAAGCTTGATGTTTGTATTTTCTGTGCCTTGCTTCAGAAGAGGAAAACAGTTTTAACTGATTAAAAACTGTGTAATATTTCATATATATTTCTATTACATATGAATATACATTAAGACCCAATTATGCTCTGACTCTGCAAATTGCAGGCATTCTTAGCTGTTTCCATGGACACAAGCTTTAAGTTAAGGTTAAGTTATGCTGCCTTCATGCAATCCTCGGGTGCTTGTGTTTCCGAGATGAGAGGTTGAGGTTTCGACCTTGTTTGCATTCATGTGCTTTTTATTTCAGAAAGTGCTGTGGCATTTATTTGTTGTTAACCAAAACAAATAAATGACACAGCACTTTTAACAAATGTTAAGTAGATCTAGTAGTGACGTCTGATACTAGCCTGTCCAAAAACTAACATTCACGGTATTTATTTTTATCTGATTTTCATCAGTCTCCACACAGCACGCTGTGATGTTAGATGCTGAACTCGAGCAGCTTTGTTTGTCCCTAGTTTCTGAGCCGTTGTTCTGAGCTGCTTGAGAGTTCATGTGCATTTTTCAACTCGAAACAACATTTTTCCAAGTTCCCGAGGACCACATGAACGCCAGATCTGTTGAGAGACAAACCTGCTTACAATACATTTTGTTTTGTTTCTTTCACAATCATTTTGTGCACTGAAAAGTCCAGTAGTCAAAATCTAGATATTTGATGAAGTGAAGTTAATTCTTTTTTTTCTGGTATTTTAGACCAGGAACAACCATTGCTGCTGCTGTTGGTGGTGTGGTGCTATTCGTAATCCTTCTGACATTGCTCATTATATACTTAAGGAAACAAAAGAAACTCAAAAAAAAGGAAACAATGAGGAGAATCCTTCAGGAGCATGAGGTAGCAATTTAAAACGTTGTTTCACATTAGCAAACAGAAATCACAAAATCAAATCAAATGTTATAGATTATATTATTTTTGTCCAGCTGGTGGAACCTTTAACTCCCAGTGGTGCATCTCCTAATCAGGCTCAGATGAGAATTCTGAAGGAAACTGAGCTGAAGAAACTGCGGGTGCTCGGAGCTGGTGCCTTTGGTACGGTCTACAAGGTGAGGAGTTCACTCACCACATACCAGTTCATACAGTCCATTCACACTTTCTGTATTAACAATAATAAAAAAAAACATTTATCGCATAGTTGTTACATAAACTTTCTGATAGTAAAATGTCAATAAAATTATTCAAAGTCAATAGGCTTTATGTAAAAGAAAAGACACATTTTTAGACAAAGTTGTTAAAGTCTGTCAAGTAAATAGACTTTCACCAAATAGATTTCTATTATTATAGTTTTTTCACCAAATAGTTTTCTATTATTACACTTTTTACCAAACTGAAGCTGCTGCTACAGTTCTCTTTTGCCTATGATCCTAAAGCAGCTGCTCACTTGTCACTGGCATGAGCATGTGTCTGGTTCAATGAAAAAAACTGCACCCCCACATCTGGCTGGAGCCACACCTTCTATACTGACAGTGTATAGAGCTTGGAGAGAGCCACTAGTGGCCAACAGAGGAATAATTAAGACCAAGGCTAAGACCGGCTAAGACAAAAGGGCAAAATCAGGCTGTCAGAATTTAGTATTATTTTTTCAGTGCAACAAAGACATCTGCATTACAAAGCATGCTTTGTGGAGTCTAGTTATTTATTTATTTAATTATATTTTTTTTCTTCAAAAAGTTACATGGCAGGTCTTTTAAAAGAGTACAATAGGCTTTTTTTAATCTTTTATTATGGCTTATGAAATATTCTATCATTATTGTCAACAGTTAGTACAGATGAAAAATAGCTACCTGGCTAATTCTGGCATATTTACACACAAATGTTAATGAGTGTGCATTGTCTCTTTAGTAAATAAATAAATAGTCATTGTTTAATGTTGTACCTTAGCACCGAAGCACGTTCCTAGTTTGTAGTTTGTAGTTTTGTATCTGTTCACTGACATTGGCAATAATACGGTTTCTGATTTTTGCTTGTTGGCTAATTTTCTACAATATTCTTAATAGGCCACAACAGTTAATATGGTGGCATAGTTGCCAACTTAATAAATTTAGTGTATAGCTTGTGATTAAAAAGTAGGTTCAGCTTAACACTAGAACATAGCAAAAACACTTAAATCTGATTTTTTTTTAGTAAAAACTCATGGTGTTATGTTTATGTTGCATGTTGTCTTCGCAGACTTCCACTGCATAACAGCCATGCGCAAATAATATGTATTAATTATTAAAGAATAAACACCTTGCATTAAAATCTCTCAACATGCCAGGCTCACATTTTAGTTTGCTTTGGTTCAAATTGTGTGAGGCCATTGTTTGTTTTATGAAATGTTTATGTTGTTTTCAGGGTGTGTGGACCCCTGATGGAGAAAATGTAAAAATCCCAGTGGCCATTAAAGTTTTACGAGAGAACACTTCGCCAAAGGCTAACAAAGAGATTTTGGATGTAAGTATTTTCATAGTTCGCAGTAGAACTCTCTTATATTCTGTACTGTGTGTCTATTGTGTTTTCAGGAGGCGTATGTGATGGCTGGAGTGGCCAGTCCTTACGTGTGTCGTCTTTTGGGGATCTGTCTGACCTCCACAGTTCAGTTGGTCACTCAGCTCATGCCCTACGGCTGCCTGCTGGACTATGTCCGAGAAAACAAAGACCGGATTGGCTCTCAGTTTCTACTCAATTGGTGTGTCCAGATTGCCAAGGTATGAACATTAAAATATAGCTAAAGTAATATATCATTTTAACATACATAATGGATGAGAAAATATATATTTTACATGACGTTTCAAAAGAAGTCAAGGCAAATGGTGATTGCAGAAAAAGCAAAATGGGCACAATTGGGTTTATTAAATGTTAATGCCTGACACAGAGGAGCACTTACACAACAGACGTTGATTCAATTACATGATGTATTTTAAATATTTATTATTTTATACTGGGAAAAAAGTCCATATTAATTTGAATGCTATTGTGTAGTACAATATTAAATACTCTGTTCCTCATTTATAATGTACAACCTATTTTGTGCCAATATGACTTTATATTACTTTATTTTTACCTGCCAAAACTTTATTTCTACCTACCAAAACTAAAGCATTTTTTTAAATATACATTTTGATGTGTTTTTGTTGCATAGGGAATGAGCTACCTTGAAGATGTGCGTCTGGTCCACAGAGATTTGGCTGCGCGAAATGTTCTAGTTAAAAACCCAAATCATGTGAAGATCACAGACTTCGGTTTGGCTCGGCTCCTCGACATAGATGAGACAGAGTATCACGCTGATGGAGGAAAGGTATCGATAATTACATGTTCAGTAGATTATTTATTTGGTTTAAAGGTTCTGTATTGAATGAATGAATTGTTTATTTATATAGCACATTTAAGTGCTATATTCCAAAGTATTGCACAAAACCGACTCACGGGAGTTTTTAATCCATGTAAAACTATTGTCATCGTATCAGTGTTTGAAGTTATGTTTTTATTTCATTTACAAATGTTGAGTAATCCTGCCTTAGTCTGTCCACATCTGGAAAGTTTTAAAAGCTCTGTTTAAGGAGATGTTTGTAGCTACTTTCATCACAATCGCACTGAACAATACACTAAAAAAAAAAAACTCTTGGAATTGCTGTGGTTCCCGAAGTCCTAATTTCCATAATAGATTCCCATTGGGATTTTTAAAAAATTACATTGCACTCTACGACTGCCATGGACAATGTAGTTGTATTTTCTGGTGTATTTATTTATTTATTTATTTATTTATTTATTTATTTATTTATTTATTTATTTATTTATTTATTTATTTATTTATTTATTATTTATTTATTTATTTATTTATTTATTTATTTATTTATTTATTTATTTATTTATTTATTTATTTATTTATTTATTTATTTTTTCCCAACTACAAATATGTCTGATGTATTTTTGAAGAAAAAAAGATAATCAATACTCACTGTGTCATATGTGGTCATTGTTTAGTTTTTACAATTTTGTTTGTGATATTTTATGTTAGGTGCCAATTAAATGGATGGCTTTAGAGTCTATTCTGCACAGAAAATTTACTCATCAAAGTGATGTCTGGAGCTATGGTTAGTGCAAAGAAAAAAAAACAATAACTTTGCATTTTCAATGTTTGTCACTTGTAATTATATTTAAAAATGTGTATATGTGCTTCTCAGGGGTAACTGTGTGGGAGCTAATGACATTTGGTGCTAAACCTTATGACATGATCCCAGCCAGAGACATCCCAGAGGTGCTAGAGGGAGGAGAGAGACTGCCCCAGCCACCCATCTGCACCATCGATGTCTACATGATCATGGTTAAATGTTAGTACTATAGTTGTGCAGAACTCAAGTTTAATAAAGAAAATTAACTATACTGATTGAGTATGCTTATTGATATTTCTTTTAGGCTGGATGATTGATCCAGACAGCAGACCTCGCTTCAAAGACCTCGTGTGCGAATTTAGTGCCATGGCCAGAGATCCGCCTCGTTATGTTGTCATACAGGTACTTTCACATCTTTTGTGTCCACTAGACAAACATTAGTGCTACCAATCTATTTTTGAACACATCTTCTCAATATACAAAATAATAAATATTTTTTTCTGTCAGAATGATGAGCAGATGAGCGCGTCCATTCCAGTAGACAGCCAGTTCTTCCGGATGTTGATGGAAGAAGAGGGCACAAATATGAGTGACCTCTTGGATCCCGATGAGTACCTAGTCCCACAGCCGAATATGTTCCAAAGGAGTCACACAGATGGGATCCAGTCCAACGGGCCTTCCCGACACCAGTCATACAGGGTCAGTATGTTCTACTTTAAAGGTGGGGTAACTGATTTTTACACTGCTAACACAATTTAGGTTTTAAATCTGACAACTTCCTCTCATTATTTCTTTGACACATGGTTAATATCGACATGCAATAATTTTGGTTGCATTTATGACTCATAAACTTCTTTTTACAAAGAACAAAGTGAGATAGGGGAGACCACCCCAGCTCAGCCAATCAGAGAGCTGCATTTGGCTCCTGATGAAAGCTAACATTTTTTATTATTCAGTTCAGACAGTACCCAGAGGTCTAATTTTTTCACAAAGTGCTGTATTTTCCATAAACTTTTTAGTGTGAAGCACAAAAAAGTTAGCTAACCCATCTTTAATGAATCTGTTGGCTCAAAATGCAGAAAGCCTTTTCATAGATTGATAAAATAATGTTGCCACATGCAAAATGCTGATTATTAATATATTCATCAATAAATTACAAGTCTTGTTTATTAGTTCAACCTCAAGAAGTGTGGTGTTAAAGAAGATATTGAGAAAATAATGAAAGTGACCAGTGGTTCTTAGCTCCATGGCTTCTGGGGGCCTCCAAATGATATGGTGAAAAATAAAAAATAGTTTTGTACAATGCTTGACACCCTTAAAGGGCATTGCTATGTCCTAAAAAATAAAATATAGGCCATAAGGGTACTTTAACTTACTGGAAGTCTATTTTTATGTTAAATGGTCATGACAGAAAAAAGGTTGAGAACCACTTAGACATCTGAGTTGCTTAAATTAGCAGTTTTATTTTGGGTGAGAAAAGTGTCAACTAAACATTATTTTTTTTATTACGATACAACAAAGAAAGAAGTGGGCAGATACAATTTATCATGACCTTTTTTGATAGGAAATTAATACACAGTGTCATCTTTCATTTTCTTCGTCCCAAGCAGAGTCGAGATCAGGGTTTGGATCTGGACACCCCTCTCATCAATGGCCCGCGCAGTATGAACTCTTCAATGAACACTCTGAGCAGAGCACACTACCCTACTCTGCCAATGGGAGCCAACACCTCAAATGGACTCTGGTCGCAGTACCCCACGCTGGCTCGCAGTCCATCAACAGGAGGCCAGTCGGACTCTGTGTTCATCGATGGATCACCGGATAACCCTTCATTGCCTCCTGCCAGCCCAGGACGCTACAGCAAAGACCCCACCTATCCCAATGGCAGCTTGAGCGATTTGGAAACGGATGGTCCTGTCATGTTCCCCCCTCCCCATTACTTTCATCACTCACTTCCCAGGCCTCATCGATATCAGGTCAACCGTCCCCTACCAGGTGAGCCAATAATTACATTGCCATTATTATCCTCTGTGTCCGTTGTGTACTGATTAAATAGTTTTCTGCCCTAGGCAGAAATGGTAGAATTACCTCTGCCTATGTCATATTTGTTGCCCATGTCCGACCAGGATGCAAAATAATAAAGCTCACCAAAATTGGCAGAATGTTTTGCAAATTCCTAAATTTAAGTATGTTCACAACATTTTACCAAAAAGTGCAGTCTGACTTGACAGACAGACTATGATACTGTACATAGTATTATAAGTGTTTGCTATATTATTCAACATAGCAAATTTGTAAATGGATTGGAGCAAGTAAATAAGGCTACCAAAACTGTGGTATTTCCAAACTTGACTTATTGTTTCTGTTACCAGAATATGTCAATCAAGACATTCAAAATCTTCGGTTAGTGATGCCTGAACGCCCCACCACTCTTCCTCGGAAAGGTTCCAAAATTGACCGCCGCCTCCCCAACGGCCTCAGCTCCGGACACAGTGTGGAAAACCCTGGATACTTGGTCCCTAACGCCTCTGGGACACCTACCTCTCCAGCCTTTGATAACCCCTATTACTTGGACCTTGTGGCAAAGGCCAATGCAGTAGCAACGCCATCACTGGAGGTCAATGGGGACCTCGAAACAGATGGCGAAGCAGTTTCCTGGCAGCTCAATGGTTTTATAACACCCACAGCAGAAAACCCGGAGTATCTTGGACTGGCGGATACCTGGAGTGGTTATACTTGAGGAGTAGAACATCCCAGACTGAATTAAGGGATATTGAAGAAGTGAATGTTATGTAGACAAATACATAAAAAAACACATTTACCAGTATACTCAAACTTTTGAAGTCACCAGTTAAGTCTCAGTCTTGAACGACACTCAATACAGACTTCACAAATACTTTAAAAATGCAAATAAAATGACTGTAGAATGCACTGGAAAGAGAATTACATTTTAGTAATGGACAATCTCTAATCAACTGACTGCAACAAAAATGTTCACATTTTTATATTTTATGTTTACTTTAGGGTCTTTTTGAATGGTACTTCACAAAAGAAAATGTCTAATCAAAATACAAGGACAAAGAGAGCCAGGATGTGTGATGGGTTCAGTGGTTAGTATGCATGTCACTTTGCCCAGGACTTGATAGTGTTCACTCAAAGACGTTTTGTTTGGGCCAGAGAAGTGCCTGCAGCCCATCTGGCCAGTAGACGTGCTCCGTTGAAGAAAGCACCCTGTGTGTCCAAGACAGAGGCTTTGTGCCACTCTGATGTATGTGGGAGGCTGTGGCTATTTTCTCTCAATGCAAAAATGTATGGTACGTAATTTAGCTGAAAAATTTTTGAAATACTTTTTTCAGAAAGATTTTAAACAATGCACTGTTAAATATCATACATGGTATTAAAAACGTTCAAATACAAATCATACAGATGTATTAGGAATTCAGGACTCTTTAGTTTTGGAAATGGCTCAGATTCCATTCAGTCTGGACACGTTGGCATCTGAGTTAATGATCAACAGCATTTTGAAGACTTTTAAAGATCTAAGGGTGTTGAACTCTGAGGGAGGTCGGACAATCAATGCACCCATTGTGAGACCCCAGTCCTCAGTACTCAATCACTGGTATTACCATACCAAAAGTGTGGATGGTTTACTAAATATGACTAATTTGGTTAGTCATTTATGCAGCATAGATTAATTCAGAAAGAACTGACATTGAAAATTTGACTCCCCTCTACAGTTTAATTCTAGATTAAAACTAGAATTTATGTAATCAATATAAAAAGGCTTAATGACTATAGTATTGCGCAATTTCCAACTCCTAAATGATACAATTTTCTCCTAAATAGCACCAAAACATTTGTATCATTATATTTAACAAGTGAAAAAATGTAATTCTAAATTATACAAAGAAACTGTAAAGTGAATAAAATATGATATTTCTGATTGAAGTTAAAAAGAAGTAATAAGTTAAGTAACTTGTAATTAGAGTGTGCTTGAGAGAGAGAGAGAGAGAGAGAGAGAAAAAAACACTATATTTTGTAAGTTTTGTGAATATCTTTTTTTTTTTACTACGTGCAGAATAACTGTCTGCCCTCTTCTGGTCAGTATACGTCATTACGTAATGTCTATATAAATAAAACAATCATGTTGGTGTTTAATTTTGTATCTGCCCCTTGAATGACTTACATTTGCTGCCACTCAGAGGTTACTCGTGGTATAGTGGTTGATGAAGGTGATTTCTTATTATTAATCCTCTTTGATGTTTTCACTTCAAGCAGAACACTTTTTTTCTCCCAACATACACTTTCATGTAGAAACAACTCATTTGTCCAATTGGTTCCTAATGTTCTATTACTTCATTAGACTACATGTTTATCCACTTCATCCATAGAGTTATTAAGAACATTGTAGCTTTAGATGTACATAGGATTAAAAAGAAATATTGGTTTTTATTCATTCATTCATTTTCTACCGCTTAATCCCGTTAGGGGTCGCGGGTGACTGGAGCCTATCCCAGTGATGTTGGTTTTTAGTTTTGGTCAAAAACAGTTGTCTAGATTTGTAACAGCCTTGTATTTATGATAAAAAAGAATAATAAAAAGGACAGTAATACATCAGCCAATAGAAGACAAGGTACCTCGTTATCTATTGGCCTGTTATCCTGTTAAAAAAATAATAATAAATCCTGTCTTGAATGTGACTGGAATGTATTTTAGAGAAGGATTTGTTGATATCTGCTTTTTAAACCGGAATTACAATTTTTACGCTACATTCCAGCCAGATCTAAAATTTTCAAAAAGCCATACGATCCAAAACAGTCAAAATTGGGGTAACTTTTTTTTTACTTGTAAATTAGTAAACTTTGTGTTTTTCACAAAAATGATAAATGCAGACCAATGAGCACTGTCTGAACTGAATAATGTTTCACTTTGCTGTTTGTAAAAAGATGTTTATAAGGCATAATTGTAACAAAAATTAATACGATATTAACTATGTGTCGAAGGATTTATGAAAGGAAATTGTCAGATTTAAAACCTAAATTGTTTGCATTGTGAAAATCAGCTACCCAATATGTAATATTTTGACAGTTTTAAGGGAAGACACTAAAAGTAAATAAGGAAAAAAAATATGAATTGCTATCAATGTGAAATTTGTTCTGTGGTTAAATCCAAACTATTGATCAAAATCAATGAATTTTACATTGTGTTCTGTCCAGTTTTCTTTTTCCCAGAAGAAGCCTTTCTGCTTGTAATATACTGTTACACTACCCTTGTAAGTTATTATCGAAATATAATACACAATGTCACTTGCATATTCAAATCCAGACCAGATCCCAAACCAAATGTGCTTTAGTCACTTAATCAGTTCAGTCTCACCACAGCTGCCTCTGAAGGTAGGCACAACTTCTCACATCTTTAAACTTTCTCATTCAGACTGTGTTGTTATCATCATCATCATGTTTTCTCATTGCATTATTCACAGGTTTTGTGACTGAAAAACCATCAAGAAAAATGTCTGAAGCCTTTCACTTTCAAAATTCCTCTTTTAACATCAGCGTGCTGGATGAGCTCTTCACTGGCCACTGTGAGGACAAAATCGCTGGTATCCTGGTGTGGGTCATCTTCACTTGCCTCTTCTCACTCCTTGGCTGTCCCGCCTGCATCACTGTGCTGTGGGAGCTTTTCCAGAGACACAAAGCAGGTACCCCGTTCACCCCGAATGACATCTTCATGCTCAACCTCACTTGTATGGACTTGGTTTTCTTGTTTTTCATCCCTATTGGCTGTTGTGATTACTTTGTCTGGCACTTAGAGAAGCTTCAAGTGTTCACCAACTTCTTGTGCTCTCTTAACCTGGCTGGGCGACCTCTTCTGACAGCCTGTATCTGCTTTGATTGCTACCTAGCTGTGGTTCATCCAGTTTTCTACAGAGCAAATAAAAGCCCCACTCCTCGCCTGCTCATGTGTGCTGTGGTTTGGACAATAACTCTAATTCAAGGCGCTCTGTCCACCATCATTGACGAGTTCTTCCACAGCCCCTGGGCCATGTTTGTCTATGTCATAGCTCTTCCTATTATAACCACATGCAATATTGTCATCCTTTGTGCGCTGAAGTCCACATTCCCAGGCAAGACAGACGTCCATCCCAAGAAGAAGAAAGCTCTACAGATCATTACCAACAGCATGGTGATGACTTTTGTTGCCTATGTACCTCCTGTTCTGGGGTACATTCTCGGAGGCATCATTATCACTGATGAACACGAATATGAGTGCTTTGTGGCTATACCTATTCTCATAGCCCCAGCAGCAGGTAGTGCCATCATGCCTGTCCTGTACTTGGAAAACCTGGGAAAACTGGGAAGGCTGTGCAACTATTAAATTTGGGGAACTTTCAATTTTGTTTGTAGTAATAAAGCAAATAAGAACTTTTTATATTCATACCAATGTCTATTTTGTCATTAATACTGCATTAAAACTGTATTTTGAATTATCAATAAATATATCAAATTTGCTTGTGTATTTTCTTGCTTCTAACATAGTCAACCTCCTCGTAACCTTGGCAAAATGTGCCACAATGATATAACATAGCAGTGCAAGTTTTTTCAGCAATCATTATTTCATGTTCTTATAATAACTATATAGCAGTAAGAGCAAGAAAGTTTTGCATTGAGATGGAACTTTCTAATATTAGATAAATAAGCTGAAAGACTTGAACAAGACTGGAACTTGTATTATGAAAGAGCAAATGCACTTGTTTAATGTAAGTTACTGTATACAGTAATTAGATGGTCTTTCTTATCGCACACTGAACAAAAATATAAAAGCAATGTTTTTGTATTCACTCCAATTGATCATGCTCTGAGCACAAAGACACTAAATATTTTATATTATATGTACATAAAATGACCCATTATATCGCATATATTGTTCACAAATCTGCGTTACTTCTTATTGTTGAGATATTTTCTTCTACCTCACAGAAGTGGCCACATGCTGATTACACAAAATGGATATTGCAAAGGTGTGTCTTGTGTTGGTCACAAGAAATGAAAACTCTGGTGTCTGGTGTTTTAGCCTAGTTTTGAAGGAGTGTGTAATTGGCATGAAGTAGGAATGTTCGTTTCAATTTTCATCAACATAGGTTCCAGTCAATTTGGTAATGCAATGCATCCATCTGGATTTGTTGTAAGCATTGTCTTTATAGTTTTGCTCAGATAGAATGAAAAAAATATTTCAAGCTAAGCTCAAATGTTTATGTATTTATTTATTCTTTTTTTTTTTTTTTTTTTTACCTAGGTTTATGAATTAAAAAAGAGAGAAAATGTAGAAATACCTATTTTAAAGACAAGACAAGGAAACATAATCACAAGGCATAACTTACATAATAATTGTCATAATATCATACACAAATTCAAAAGTTTGCACAGATGGAAAATATATGTGCCTCTGTCACATGTCCCTGCCTCATATGGAAATTATATGCTTGTGCATTGGCTTCAGCTGTAAAAATAATGATTTACATTTGAAATATTATCTTTGTGCATATAAACCGCATGGAAATCTATTTTGAGGCTGAAAACATTAGAATAAAATGGTTAACCTGGTCATAGGTCAAGCCACAAGAGATTATTAATATAATGTTTTAATTTACTTTAGTAACTTACAGAAGAAAAAAAAATGTATTCATGTGTGATGCATGCAAACAAAAAAAGATATTATGAGGTACAATGACACTTGGATATGCAATACAAAGTCACTGGGAAATAAAGTCATCAGCGAAACATTTAGTAGTGACATGGACAGTACTTTTACCATCCCTGTCATTTTTATTTCTACCTTGTATATTTCAGTATATGAGCATAACGGTCTCATTACTTGCTTTAGATGGTGATTGTATTTAATATTGTTATATGCTACCCTATTAAACTCACAAGTTGGGTGATCTAATACAATTTTATTATAGAATTAATAAATAGGCCTATAATTTTATCAAACATTTAATTTTCACTCTCATATGTTTATTGTTATTGAACTAGTTTTAAGAGAAACAGGCCCCCAAACCAACTGACACACTGAAACACATCCCTAAACAACTTAGATTCTACATTTTACGACACCGAAGTTTAAATTGATCAAACCCACCAAGATTTGAAGAAAGAGTATAGGCATGACAGCACATCCAATTTTAGCGAAAAGAGTAGTTGGTATTGACACTAAGCAAAAGTACAAGTCTACATCAGTTATTAAGTATTCTCCTACGATAAATAGGGGAATTTGAGGTATATAGGACAGCAGCGACACCACAAAACTGTTTGTCACAGTCTGTATCGCTCTTTGCTTTTGTGGATGCACATTTTTACCCCCTGGACTTGCCTTTTTAGACTGTAGAGGATTAAACTGTCACAAATTATGATTATAACCACTGCTGAGACATTAGGAATAATTGCAAATAAAGTCATGTATAGTTCCGGTTTGAATGCAACTGCAATCCCGTAAGCAAAAGTCAAAAGCCAAATAACAACTGATACAATGGCCCTGGGAGTGAGCGTGGTCCAGTTTCTGTAAAAAGTGGGTGAACTACAGCAAGATAGCAGTCAAGGCAAACACATGCCATCATAAGAGGTCTGCCACACAAAACTAGGCAATAGATAAAATTCCATATTTGTTCTATTGTCCAAATGTGGAAAATGAAATGATTCAACAAACCAAATGGAAAGGTAACCAAGAAGACAAAATCCATCATAGACAAGTTCAGCATGAAGAAAATATTTGGCGTCAAATGCCAGGAGCCAGAGTTGTATTTTTTATAGCATTCATAAAAGATCCAAATGTAGACAGAGAAGCCGAGGAGAAAAAAAAATATGCCAAAAGTGCACCAGATGATTCTTCCATATTCATAATCTCGACACATAGTGAAATTCTTAAGTTCCTCCAAAAAGAGTGACACTGTTGAAGTTTTGGAGCGCTGCTGCATTTTTGAGATTGTATATGTACTTTAAAAAAGTACAATAACAAAAAAATAAATAATAACAATAAATTTGTCTCTCTAAATCAGTGAAATGCCCAACCCAAAGACATGATACATTTTGTCCTGTTCATTACAGCCGCTCCTGTTAACACATCAGTCAGTGGGCTTTTCCATAGTGAGAAGCAACTATGCAAATCACCTAGAAAAAAACTTATGTAAAAACAGGCTATTGATTATGGCCCAATACTGTATGGAAACACGCAAACAGGCCTGTAACTAAAGTCATTGTATTCATTTTGTCTTTGAGTGTGTGAGTAGATGTTTATAGGAAACAAAATCAAACTCAAACCTGGAAGTTTCCATGCACAAAGTCCTTCATGCATGAAGCCTTCAGATACAGGTATAGATTACATATAGAGGAATAGTGACTTTTTAAGGTTAGGATTAGAGCATAAGTCAATGTAATGTCCCAATCCAGTATGATGACATTACATTGTGTGTGTGTGTGTGTGTGTGTGTGCGTGTTAATTTGCCTGTTCAACACAATAGCACAAAGAAAGGGCTTTATTCATTTATTCTCATTTTTAAATACTATAATATTAAATTGTCAACATGAAGAAGAAAACAACAACATACATCTTTTGACTTAAATTAAGTTTAACCTAGCAGGTTGCGTTTTTGTAATTCATATTTTATTATTGACACCACATGCATAGCATTGGAACATTATTTAGGCATCGTTGAGCATTAGGTTGGTGTACAATAAACAGATTTATCCGTTTGCTTCAGAACCTCTTGCTTGTTGTGTCTACTCAGCCTCAAATCACACCGCTGAGCATATACAAAGTTGGCCTTTACACAGACAGCTACAACAACTAGCACTACAGGGGTCTAAGGACCTAATGCTCACTTTTTTATTTGTAAATAAAATATATTTGGCCTATTGATTAGTTTTAATGGACAAGAAATAATGTATCTGCTATTTTGATATGTAAAGATGTACAGTATTTACATGTATGTGGCAGTATGGGAATAACATAAACAAAATATTTGGGTTCAGAAGGGACTTTCTTTTCATGAGTATTAGGCATAACGTTGTTGTTCAACAAAAAAAAGTTGAACAGTAAATTAATATAAAATGTTATATGTACATTTTCAAGCATGATTATAAACATATAGATCAGTAAGACAAAAAAAACACTATTAATTTATTTAATGGCCATTAAGCATAATAAGAGGTATTCTTCGTGTTGGGAATTACTGATCTATACAGTAGCTCAGGTTGGTGGATATCAATAGATAGTGAACATGTTAATGTTCCGCTTTTTTCACCTTATGCAGTCACAGATACAAAAACGGGACTGAAAATTAGAAATACTGAGTTGTATGTATGTTAGGAGAAAAGGGTCAAGTTGAAATCACTCAGTCTCCAGTAGTGCTGGTCCTACCATCAGGGGTCCAAGCAGCAGTTTGCCCGTCTGCCTGTGTGACAGTGGCAGTAGATGTCAGGTGACAGGCAGCACTGGATCTGAGAGGTGTTTCTGCATATCACTCAGTCCCGAGGTGAGATCCAGGTTTCCAGGCAGGGAGGGGTAGCGCAGACTGTTGCTCAACTTGGTATTGTCCAAAAGGGAAGACACGTCTGAGGATGTAGGCAGCTGTGAGGCCAGTCCAGACTGGTTCTCGGTTTCAGGACTGACCATGATAGTGTCATCTGATGTCACATGGATTCGACTGGAAAATGACTCCTGAGACTTCTTTGTTACCTTAGGATCAGTCTGGGTTGAACTCTAAAGAAAAACAAAAACACCCGTTTAGTTAAAATACAAGATACAGAACAGAAGTTCTAACATCAGGGGCAGTATGTGACCATACCTCCATAGGTATCCTGCTGCTGATCTGGATGGGGGAGATGGGATAGATGGAGTGCAGTGCTGGTGTTCCAGTTCCATAAAGACCAGTGGATTCAGTGGGTATGGTACTAGAGGACACAGAGCTGTAGGCTGGAGGCACAGGGGCAATCTGTCTCTGTAGCAGCTGCAGGATGACGTTTATGTCAGCTGTCATTCTGGTCTCCAGTCTATATCCAGTAACAGGCAGACAATTTGGATTAACAAATAAGAATATCCCCAAATGAACATATATATAAGAATTGCATAAATGTTATTTAAAGCACCTGTTAAGTTGAGAATGCAACACCTCAAGCCGAGATTCCAGTTCACTGGGTCGGTCTTCTGTGAAAGGTGGGGGGTGGTATGTGTGACGTACAGAGGAGGATCTCCACTGACGACTGGAGAACTGCTGTGACTGACGCTCCGGCCAAAAGTGATACGTCCCTGAAACAGAGAAACAAACAAACAAAAAAAAACTCTTTTAAACGGATATACAGTATGTGAGCAGTATTAAACCTTAAAGGGACTGTACCTGATTGTTGCATCCTAAAAATGTAAACAAACAGAAATAATTAATTTTAACCTTTTTCCTTCAGGCTACATGATTTCCTCACGTAGCTAATGCATTCTGAGCTTCAGAATTCATTCTCTTCATGACCCTAACCCTAACCCTATTCACCATGATGAGTTTTAATGTTTTTTCACAGCTTTTAACAGCGAGGTGAGTCACTATGCTAACAACAGTTAGCCACAATGCTAAAAACAAAAACAGAAAAAGCTGCACACAAACGGGATTTTATTAGACATAGACAGGACTTTGGGGACTAATTTCCACCTGATTAGATACATTAACAAGGCATCAGTGCTAGGGGGAAATTGCTTTTAAGTTATCTTGTTGCAAAAAAATCGAGTACAGTCCCTTTAAGAAAAATGTACAGTAGGCATCATTTGCTGTACTTTTTCCTACAGATATGACACTATCATAAATAAATAAAAGCGCAAAGTTAAACCTTGTTGTGCTCTTTCTAAGCCAGCCTCTCTGCCCACTGATGGAGAGAAGTCCAGTTGGCTCTCATCTGGGGGGAACAGCTCCACTTTGGGACCGTTGCTGGGGGTTTAGGTAGCTCTTCACTGGACTGAGAACATGCTGATCCACAACTGCAGCGGTCATCCCAGCGGCTCTGTGGTGGAGAATGATGATGGTGGAAGGACTGCCGTGGGTAAGAGTCTTCATGATCAATACCATCTGGAGCAGAAAGTATTAGAAATCATTCAGATGAGATGATCATAGTTTTTTTTTTAAATTAAACTTTTAAGAAGGTTCTCACCTGGCCTGATGCGACAGTCTAATGTGTGCATTTTGTGCCTCGATTTGTGATGATATCCACAGTCATCACCTGACTCGTCTGTTGTCATCATTGCTGGGACTTGATCCGCCTAAAATGTAGCAAAATATTTGGCTCAATGTTGTTAAAATACTAAATGTGCAAATAGAAAATATTTAATACTCAATATTACAATTTTCAAATACAAACAAATGTAAAACATATCCTGAAAAATCAGACAATAGAACAAAATAAATAATAGTTTCTTTAACAAATCAGTTTAAGTAAATATACTGTCCGTTTCAAATTGATCTTCATCCAATCCTGTTGTTAGATGTGATTAAAAACAACATATATATTTTTAAGCCAACTTACATCTCTTAAATCATATGTTATTTCCAGATTCCTCCAGAAGTTGTCTGCAAACCCTGGATACATGTCCAGCACCTCCAGAAGATCATCTCTGAGGATGCGGTGGAGGTCACAGTAGGAGACTGTGACCACATCAGCATTGGATTTTCCTGGCTCATCATACATGTAAACGAGCTCACCAAAGACATCATTTCTTTCTACAACAGCGAAAAAAAAAAAAAAAAAAAAAAAAATATATATATATATATATATATATAATATATATATATATATATATATATATATATATATATATATATATATATATATATATATATATATATATATATATTAATATATATATACACATATATACATATACATATACATATATATATATATATTTATATTTATATATACTTACTGAGGAATAAACAAAAGCGACAAGAACATTTACCTAGTACAGCAGCAACCACATCGTCTCTGATGACCTGGATTGAACCGCGTGCAATGAAGAACAGAGAGTCCAGAATGTCTCCATAATGAATGAGTGTGTCTCCTGGTGGGGCATGCACTGTTTTAAATCTTATTGCCAGAGCTCGTAGACAGGCCTGACTGCCTCCACGAAAAGCTTTGCAGTTCTGCAGCAGAGACCGGTTTAGGTGCAAGCAGATGTCAGCCTGCAAAGACTGAGGAAAACCTTTCAGCACCTGCCCAAACCAAGACCATATAATTAAGCAAACGGACAAAACATAGTACAGAAGCCCTCAAACTGCTCTCAATTATATTACTTACTGCGTTCATGTCAATGCCATTGGTGTAGGACCATGCATGCTGGAAGTACTCCTCTAACCTTTGCCGCAGTCCTCCAGGAATTTGGTGAAACCGAATAAACTCTTTTACACGCAGCATCTGAGTATGGTAGCGCGTTGTGCCGGAGTACAACCGCTGGATGATAGCAGACACATTCCCAAAAATACTAGCATACATAAGGGCTGTAAAAATAATTGGCATCATACCAAAATAATTAAAGAAAAAACAAATTCAATGAAGTATGATTCACAGACATGTAGTTAAACTTACATCCAATGACCATGACACAGATGGAGAAAATCTTTTCAGAATTGGTGTTGGGGAGACATTTCCGAAGCCCACGCTTGTCAAACTGCTCAAGGTGAAGTACAGTGCTGTGACGTATTTGTCTTTGACTGATGGACCAGAACGGGAGTCACTGTCATTGTAAGCCTTTCCAAGCTGTTCAGCCAAGTTGTCCAGCCACCCTGTCTCTGTGTACGGCCTCTCCACAAAACCAATGGCATACCAAATACAAGCCAGCCAATGGGCAATGAGCACAAAGGTACACATGAGCAGGAAAAGCACTGCTGCCCCATACTCAGAGTATCTGTCCAGTTTTCTAGCCACACGAACCAAACGCAGCAGTCGAGCCGTTTTGAAGAGACTTGTCAATGTAGCCATCTGATATATAAAAAAAGCAAAATGTTAAAAAGATATTCTGATAATGAAAACTGTCCCATACACACAGGTGGGTAGAGTAGCCAAAATCTGTAGTCAAGCAACAGTTACAGATGTTCAAATTATATATTTTGTTTAGGTTTTCTCCCAGTGGGGAACTAACCTAAGCTTGTATTCAAGTAAACGTACTGTTACTTAAAAAAAAAAAATACTTGAGTAGTATTAAAATGCTACTAGAAAACTACCTATTTATCTTAACTTTCCTCAAAAAGTTACTACCCTCTCTGATCATACATTTATAGCCCCCTTCACTTATATTTGTGGACTACAATTACAAAATTACATAATTTTACTTAAAGGCTGGTTGTCTGACCAAATCATTGTAGAGAGGGCCTGAAAGTGTATTTTGTATTTTTGTTGCACTAATTTACATAAAAAGAAAGGTAACTGTAAATAGCTGCAAAAATGATGACTGGGGGAAAACAAAAAATCAAAATACATGTTCTTACCTCATCAGAGCCAGATCGGAAAATGAGGAGGTCAAATGGGATTGCTGCAAACAGATCAATAGGAAACCAGCCTTTCATATAGTGCTTGGCAATTCGCACAGGCTGTGTCACCACTTCATCATTCTGATCCACATAGGTAGTGCGAAAGTTGATAGCTATATCCACAATAAACAACACATCCACCAATAGGTCTGCCACATTCAAGGGGTTGCAAGTGTAGCCACAACTTCTCTGGCGCACGTCTCCATGTTCGTCCAGTAGGAAAGCAGCAGAGTAAGGAGTGAAAACAGCAGTGTATAAAACCAAAATGAGGATAATCCAGTCCCAAAAAGCTTTGAAGGGGCTGTAGTGAAGTAAAATCCACCGAGTTGTCTCTGGGACTTGGAGCTTGTACTCTGGCAGGACATCTGACTCCAAGGAAAGCACCTAGATGAAAATGATCTTTAATACATTCAATATTATTTTAACAAATAAAGATAATCTGTCTTAATAGTTGCATGAAAAAAGATTTACATTTAAAAACACCTACATTTGTCTATTTAATACTGACCAACAGACCTTTCGAGAAGATGCTTTGCCAATGCTGTTTTGACCATGTTCTTGATGAAGGCTGCATGTTCTTGATTTGCAGCCTTGTAGCTCAATTAAATCCTTTACCATGCTGTCTTCTTGATTAGCTGGTCAAAATTGTATCCAGATAAGAAAAAATATATCCTAATAGCTCAAAATTTCAGCAGCAATGAGATGATCAGTTGTTGACAGCAGCACAACTAAAGTGGGTGTGCTGGGAGCTGGTGGGCTGCCCCATCAAGCTGTCTGTCACATAACGAAGTTCATGTCCTGTCTGTCAGCCCATTTCAAAACATTTTAAGCTTCATAGGCATCCTTACTGACCCATTCATATCAGCAAATACTCATGAATGAGACCAAACACATCAGGATCAACAAGTGAGCCACCACAGCAAGGTCATTGGCTTTTACAGATGCCTCCCTTTCATTTATTTCATATCCACAGCTTAGCATCACACAGAGGCAGTGATGCAGAATGCCGAGCCCCAGGGCTCCTCCACTAACAGTAGGATTCAATAGAACAGTGGTTCAATTTAACTTTGCTTTTCACACCCAGGAGGAAAGCATCCAGTCACCAAACTACATAGTGATTTTTCCACTAGTAGTTTAATCAGCGTCTGCCTGTCATTATGACAATTTTTTGGAAAAACATAAAGAAACTAACTGCTTTAGGTTGTGATTGTTCTAATGACTGCACTCTACAACCCATTGCTCCTAGCCCCATACCTGAGTGACCTTCTCTGTGACGTTATGAGATCGATCCATCACCTTGGAGGGGCTGAGAAGCTCCACCCGAGGGGTTGGGGGGGATCTACACTCGACTGAGCCCCCAGTCCTCATCAGGTCCATGTCAGACATCAAGCTTCACCTGAAAATGATTGTACATTTTTACAACTGTCAAAAAATGTCTACTGTTTTTTTTCTGAACAAAAAAAAAACAACATAAAAAACTTTTTGTGCAACTATAAAAGTACTGCGAGTATATTTGAGAACAGATTTGTACCACAGTTTGTGCGTGTCAACACAGATGGGGCGGTCTGATTAATTACTGTTGTTTCCCAGAATGCTCTTCTAATTTAGCCCCTCCCCAAAACACTTCAGCTTTAATTACTGGACAGATCCAAATAACTGGCTCACAGTTCTATCATTGCAGGGTAACATGCAGCAAAAAGTAAGGTAATTATAAAATGGTTATTGAAACTTCAAAAAACTTCAAAATAAAATAAAATAAATAAATAAAAACACATACCTGATTAAAGTACAATGAGTTCCGCTTCTACTTTCAAGCCCCCATGACCCAAGCTTCGATTCACTGGTTTTGGTCAGGCTTAAAATGTCTTGGCTTCTCATTTGCAGCTCACGTTGAGGCAAAACATATGAGTTTTTGGTGTGATACAGATGTCAATGTTGAACCTCCTACTCGGGCACAGGCAAACAACTGACCGCTGGCTCACATGTTGCTGCGCACCATTCGCTAACACTAGAAACCAATCAATGCCATCCTATAGCTGAGAGGAACTGACTGACAGGGAGATCGATGGTGAGTATTGATAAACGGAGCAAAAAGGCCCAAAGCCATTACACTGAACATCCCCATTAATGTCAAATTACATTTCACTGTGTCTGTACACTACCCTGTTTGGGTTCATAAAGATATGAAAAAGCAACAACCCCATACATGACTTTGTGACGCAAAAGAAATCAAATATTGGAAATCTTAATGTATTATATGTTCGATATGTTGCATGCATGCTGCTAATGTGGGGTCTTATTGACTAGATAGTTGACATTACAGTAAAATGAGGGGGTAATGAGCTGTGATGACTTTGACCAAATTGTCCTTCATGGTTAACCTTTAAACTTATGGTTTATTTAGAGCAATGAATAAAAATGCACACATGTGGCTATTTGATTAATAAAGAAAGCAAAATAACAGATATTGTATCAAATAAAAAGACAAATTGACTAAAAATGTTGCATAATGTCTTTATGTTAATGAATTCATAATATTCTCTGCGCAGTTACAGTATTTCTCATGTGAAATATAAAGTGTCTCTGAAGTGTCCTCAACTATGGGCCTGGATGTTGTCCCAAACACGTACGACTTCAGGACAGTCATTTAAGGCTTCTATCAAATTTGACGCACTGTTTATCTGATTCTCATCTAAAGGCAAAACTCTACGAGGAACAAACTCCAACCCTGCTGAGATGATGTGAAGTCCCAACTGCTCCAGCGATGTCCGTACCTTCTTCAGTTCCACAGTGTCACAGATAAACTATAACAAAATGAGCAAATACCTTTCATGTGTGACGTGCATTTGAAATCACAGCCAACTTTTGCATCGATTAAATCTTGTTTTATTTTCAATATGACTGAGTAGATGTTCTTGCTCTGCGTGGAACATTGCACAATATGGCAATACATCAAGTGATTCAAAAAGTTTTACGATTTTTAAAACAATAAAACTACCGGACTAAGATGGTTAGGCTTCATGTTAAACCAAAACATTTCATGCAAAGCAATGCTGTTTCATCTCCATAAGGCACATTTAAGAAAACTTTACATTTGTGAAATTATAGCTTGTCAGAGATAAGACCATAAAGTCTGCACAGACCTTGAGGATGGACTGTTCCTCTTCATCCTCAGACTCGTGAACATCTTCTGCTCCTGTCTCGATGGCTAGCTCCAGTGCCCGCTCAGCTGTCACGTCTTTAGCCGGCACCACCACCACCCCTCGTTTCTCAAAATTATGACGGGCTCCATCTGACCACATACCTCTGTGAAGAGATTGTGAGGGTTGATAACTAACTTAAAAAAAGTAATATAATGCATGTCAATTAAAATTTTGTATCTAATCACAAAGAAATATCAAGTAAGAATAATCCACCCAACTTTGAATAAATATAACAATAAAGTATAACATAGTTAGAGTAAGGTCACATTTAGTCTTTAAACTTGTCAACAAGTAACCATGACTTTGCACTTTACCCATTCTTATTGAGGATCTTTTTAATATCCTGTAGTGTTCGAGAATTGTTGTCGGTCAGGACTTCAATAAGCATTAGACACCCACCAGGGCCACGAGCTTCTAACGTTTGCTGAGATGCTGGCTTGGCCTTTTCCTGTTTAAGCAAGAAAAAAACATGTTATTGTTATTATTATTATTATTGTTATTGTTATTATTATTGGTATTAGTAGTAGTAGTAATACTGTTAACAATGACTACTATGTGTACTTACAGCACTCTTTATTGCTGCCTCTACAGAAGCCTTGGGCATGTTCTTATTTCGGCACTGCTCCAGTAAATGAGCTAAGTTTAAATTTAATTCAGGGTTGGGTCCACCTTCTGCAAGGACATGAAGATTTAAAGAAAAATATCATGATTTAAATTTTTTTGTCTTAAATGCTTTTCCGTGTTTTTTTCAGTCACAATTTTTACAAGTGTAGTAAAGCACACGTGACAGTCAGGCGTTCCCATGTCAGAAAGTGCCAAGGGAAAATACTCAAAACATGATCTTTCCTGATATGCTAAGATGTGTTCTAACATACAGTAGTTCTCTTAAAAAGCCTTATCCTTTCAAACACTGACACTAACGCAGACATTATTTACAACTGACAAAGTAGAGTGTTACCTTTAACCGCTATCTTTATTAACAAGCCAAATTTCATGAACATTCGTCCCCGGGCTTCATCTTTTGGTCCCTTTACGTGTCTGACTTTGGACCACTTGTTATGTCCTGCACAGAGGGAAGGGCACAGATGCAGCGTCTTCACGTGGCCCGTCGGATACAAGGCGCGCGAGGCAGACAGGACCGTGACTTCTGAAGGCTGACAGCTTCCCCAAACAGCAGACAGTGCCCCAGGACCAAACACACGCACAAGTGGCCTCACTGCCGCCGCCACCGCCATGTCCTCTTTCACATACACACAGGCACTGTCAAAAAAGTGAGGCAGAGAGGGAAAATAGTCTTGCTTTATATCCTGATCAACACCTTAAATAGCATATCATATGGCGTGAATAGAGTTTAATTTATTATTTTTAAAAGTATTGCTTAACTCACAATATTGAGCTGCCAAGAGCTGCTGTTGCCCTTGTTGTGAATGTACACTTCCTGGTTTACAGTGAGGTCACAGCCATTTCAGAATAAGAGCTTTCCTTTTTTTCTTTCTTTTTTTATATTTAACCAGGTCAGTGTATTTAACTGTATAAACGGGTAATCCATCACTCATTACACCCCAAAGCAATAAAAACGAAAAGTTATTTGAAAATTGTTTTTTTTTAAATACCCCCCACACACACTTTTCGCGTCCTCTTTTTTCTTTCTCTTCAGTGATTGTAAACACTTTCTTTTGTAAATGCTTTTGCTATGAATATGTTTTGTATTATGTATGTATGATTATTTATTTATTTATTTATTTATTTATTTATTTATTTATTTATTTATTTTTATTTTATTTTTATTTTATTTTTATTTTTATTTTTATTTTATTTTTTGCAGCCAGATAAGTTATTGATTTATATGTGTAATTTTTTCTTTTAGATTTAAGATCATTTGCTTAATTGTAGTTATTAATTAGAGTTAAAGGTTTCGAGTTAATTTTTCTTTCAAGTTGTTGCGGAGCCACTGCAGTGCCTCTGTGGCTGCCCCAGGGGGCCCCAGACTTCACTTTGGGAACTATCGAAAAAGTGCACAGTTATGCTGAAAAAGTAGGCTAATGCTAAAACTAATGACGATTAAAGTTGGGGTAGCTAACTTTTTTAGTTGTAAATAGGTAAACTTTTAGTTTTCTGCCAAAAAGTCCATGATAAATGCAGCACTTTGTGAAATAATTTGCCCTCAGAATACTCTTTTAATTGAGTAATATAGAATTTTAGTTCTTATCAGGAGCAGAATGCAGCCTTCTGATTGGCTGAGCTTGGGCGGTCCACTCAAGTGTTTTAATTCAAAATTTCAACCAAAACTTTATTTATATTGATATTAACAATGCGTTGAGGGTTTTATGAAAGAAAGTTGTCAGATTTAAAACGTTAATGGTGTTTGCAGTGTGAAAATCACCTACCTCACCTTTAAAATAGTTTTTGCCTCTTAATACTTGGACTTTGTCAGAGTAAGTTAATGACACTTGAAGTGAGAAAATATATATGCAACAATTTTGCAAGTTACAAAAAATAACTGGCAGTGTAGGATAAGAGAACTGTTAATAATAGAAAACATTAAGGGCATGCAGAATAATTTCATCAGTATAAGAGGAATTTTTTAATTTTTATTTTTTATTAACCACACTAACAGTACAAACATAGCACACATTGAAATATTGAGTGTACATTAAGTGTGAGTGTTATTGTGACTTACCTAGTGAAAAATAGACAGTGACAGGGAATGGGCGGCACAAAGGGATCAGTGAGGTGAAATACACAGCCAATCAAAGCCAGCCCATTCAGAAGGCAAAGTGAGCTTTTCTCACACAGTTATGTTTCCTCACCCAAGGAAACCTCACTACACTTCACAACAGAATGCCAGAGGATTCTAAACTGTGCTTTCCCCAAACCTGACACTGCACTTGAGGGGGGCATTGAGAATGAATTGTGCTAGTACTTATCTATCTGCTAACTGATGGGAGAAGGAGTGGAAGATGAGGAGGTTAAAACATATTCAATCTTGATTTTTTTTTTTTTTTCTTTGAAGAAAAATGCTGACCGGACTCACATCTACTTTCACTTTTTTCTACTGTATAGTTGCAGTGATTGCTTTGGTAAGTACAGCCTTTCAACAATCACAACATTTTGAAGTAATTAAATATAAGTTTCAAAATATACATTTCAATTTCCAACACAGCCAATTTTCACATTGTACTATAAAATATGGCACTTTGTTAGGAAATTTGGTCAGAGATAGCACTCTGGTGCTGTTACTCTTTGGGCCAAATATAGAAAATTTCATGTGTCTGTGACTTTTTCAGATCACAAGGCAATAGATTGGATTTTGAGTATCCGGCATGCCAGGACAAATTATTATTATTATTATTATTAATAATGACAATAATAATAATAACAATAATCATAATAATAATAATAATAATAATGTTATTATTGATGTTGTTGTTTTACTTTTATTATTTGTTTTTGCAAAGATAAATATATTTAAAATATATATATATATATATATATATATATATATATATATATATATATATATATAATATATATATATATATATATATATATATATATATATATATTTAAAAAGTAGCAAAATTGCTACTTAAATCACGTTGAAGTGCAGACTTGCCTTTAATTCTTTTTTATGAATTAAAGAAACTGAACAATTGATTGACACCTAAGACTTGAAATTCCAGAGTCTACGATGACCAAACAAATCCACCTTTTGACAAAAGCTACAGAACTGCATCACTGACCCACTTCACCCCACACCCACTGAAACATGAGCCTGTGATAGTAAAACACAACTGCTTTTCTTTTCTCTTAATGTTCCCAGAGTGTCAATCCCAAGTGTCGGCGCGGACAGACTTACAACTTGCTGCTCAGTTGACCTTAAAATCACACACAATGCACAAATCCAATCATGACCTAACACAAGACTGATGTCAAACCCTAATTGTTTTTTTTTCCCTGTACACTTCTGGTCTGCCATGCAGAAAGGGGCAATCACAAAATAATGATTTTGACTTATTGATTTGCTTTTGCTGCTTTGTGCTCCATGTCAATAGCATGTAATCATCAGGTGAGCCTCAATAAATTTGGCAAATTAAGTATATGCTTAAACTATTTATGTTTACAAGCTAAAAATGTTTGTTTACAAGCTAAAAACTATGGGTTGTATGGGTTGAGATCTTTTCTGTATTATATTTTATCCACTGTAAAACTATTGTATGAAAACATTGAAATCTTTCAAATACTTGTAATGCTTCAAATGTAAGCATTTAAAATACAAGACACTTCACCTACTTTACCTATTTTAATCAGACACCTCCTTGATTACTTGAGCCTCAGCCTGACTTGGCCGCTGCTAGTTTTGCTGTTTGTTTGTGAAATGTAGTCGGACACATAGCGGTTTGTGAATGCGGCAGTGGCTCAGGTCTTCAGGACGAGACCCCAGTGTGGTCACAAACAGCTCCAGTTAACAGCGGATCACCACATATCGCACCTCACACCAAATATTTCACAACACCTGAAAGCTGCACATCAGATTTGGGCCAATGTTAGTGGCTGTCATTGTATCAAGTCAAAATAACTTTGTTGCATTCAAAATTGAAATAATTCTAAAAAAAAAAAAAAAAAAAGGCAAGACATATGGAAGTTTCCCTTTATGTGTGGATTGAAATATAAAAGATGAAAAAAACATATGTCAAAATCTATATATATAAGTGGGATATATGTAAAATATATGTAAAATATATGTAAATAACTGTGTTCTCTCATCATTACTTTATTTAAAGCTGTATTTAGATGATTCATGCATGTTTTCATGCAAGTATTTTGAATTGTCCTACAAGTGCGCAGAAAATTCCACTTTTCAGCTACTGCCTATCCCAGCCACTTGTATGTATTTATTTGTAATTACTCCAAAATTAGATATCAGTAAACGTTTCAACAGTGATAATTGATTATTTTTTTTTTTTTTTTTTAGTTTCAATTTTGGTTAACAAAATATACAACTAAATATTTTTCTTGAACACAAACGTTGGATGATTAAGGGTTTCGTCTAAATCTAATTATCTATTTATAATGTCTGCATGCTTTGTGCCTGAGTTGAAGTTCATGTTTTAACACATATAGCGGTAAGTAAAAAGAATAAAAGATTGAACAAAAATGTGATTTTCTGTTAAAATGAATGACATTTCTGGCCTCTAGCCAGGCGACTGATTACTCTGCATTGTAATCACCCACAACTGGGGATTCATACAAAGTATTGATCCCAAACTAATTCTTTTAACAGATCGACTCAGATGACGTCATCAGTAGAGACGAGCAGATCTATGTTCTGATTGGTGCTCACGCCAGATGTGAACGCAGCATCAAGGCTCAGAAAGCTCCACTTATCGGTATTGTTTTCATCATATTGACCCTTACTGTTATTGTTCCAAGAATTTCATAAAATATAATTGGCATCAATTGTTCCAGTGGCTGATTTGTTTTGAATGAGATAAAATCCTTTAATTTCCTGTTGGTGGTATCTTTGTAATTACAATAATAAATAGGTATTGGTCCTCTTGTATTCACTATGAGGGTGGTGACAATTTTCTATATTTAACATCGGAACAAAGCCTCAATCTTAACCACAACACTGAACACATCTATGACAAGGAAATCCAAGTTAGCCATTAAAATCAATTCACTGATCTAAACAACACATTTGCAGAAGGCGAGTGTCCGTCTGAGTGGGATGGGATCATCTGTTGGCCTCGGAGCAGAGCGGGACAGCTGGTGTCAGTCGTGTGTCCGGAATACATCTATGACTTCAACCACCAAGGTAATCAAGATCAGTGTGATAGGGATGTTAGAACTTATTTACATGAAAAGAAAACCGCCTGTGTGCATTTCCCCCCAAATATGTCAAGCAAAACACAGCTGTTCAATATAGTCATAAATTCAATCCACTTGCATCCACAATTTTATATGGTTTTAAAGGTTGGTTTCTTAAAATGCCTTTTTTCTTACAAAGACATAAAGATGAAATTTTAAAGAAGCTAATCTTGTTGATGATGTCTAAATCTAGACTCGATTTATTCAAGTTTTATGTCTTAATAATTAGGCAAGTTATTAACTTTTAGTTAGACCTAACCTGTAATAAGTTAACAAAATTAAGCAGAAAATGTAAACCAAATTATGCCCATGTCCCAAATATGTGCAATTTTGGTCTTTTCTCCCTATATACTGTATCTTGCTTTATTTCACATAATTTGTAAACCTTCTTACTTTTCACACTACAGAAGATGTTTTGTTTTTTTTAATTTCTAAATGTAAGATTGTTGTCTGTTGTCAAGCTTACAGACTCACTTTTGTTTATTTCAACTTATGAACTTACATTTATTTACAATTAATTACACAACAAAAATGTGTCTTCTGAATAATCTAAAAACTAAAATTATTTTCACAACACAAGTTTGTTGCTATGATTTAGGCCGAGCTTATCGCAGATGTGACAGCTCTGGATACTGGGAGCAGGTTTTCAGCATCAACCGCACTTGGGCCAACTACAGCGAGTGCACCACATACCTGACCTCCAACCACGCAGTCAGGACGAGGTGATCCCTGCATGCCTTTGCTCTGTTTCTGAAAAATACTCACACTGTCACATTTTCCCCTGTATTCCTGGCATTTTCCAGCCTGACGGTTTTGTGTTTCCTCTAGAAAGTCTTTGAACGACTTCACCTCATGTACACAGTGGGTTACTCTATTTCACTGGCATCACTGTTGGTGGCTGTGTCCATCCTCTGCTACTTCAAGTAAGACTACATACAAATTACTTCGACAACCTGTTTGTCTATATGGAGGTGTCATAGCTTTGACTGAAATGTTCCACAGTATGGCATTGACCTTAACATTCTTGTGAAGCCCTCATTGGTTGACATATATCCTTGTCTCTTCAGGACTGGTAACGGGTGAAGATCAGTTCTGTAAACAGGCAAAAAACAAATAAATCAATCAATCAATAAATAAATAGAACATTCCAGGCAAAGCATTAAAGAGTCTATACTATATTATCAAATTATAATGTTTCCTCATCAAAAACATGTCTGGAATTGATTCACTGCAACACTCTTGTTTCACTGGCACACGATTAGATCCAGCAAATTTAGCCTGTGTTCATTTTTTTGCCCACAACTTTGAGTTTATCTTAACAAAGAAGCGGTATGAAATTTATCTCCATGGAGACAAGCTTGTGCCTAATACACCAGCAGAAACATTCTTTTAATATGAAAATGTGTTATGATCTTGATTGTTTTTCTATAGACGGCTGCACTGCACACGCAATTACATCCACATCCACCTCTTCGCCTCCTTCATCTGTCGAGCCGTCAGTATTTTTGTGAAAGACGCAGTGCTTTACTCTATAGCCGAAGAAAGCAGGGTGGACTTTGAGCTCACGGGACAAAAGCCACACATGGTATAAGAAAAACTTTATAAAAAATTCGCTTGTCCAATTGTCAGGACCCCATGAAAAAGAGTTCATTGTTTGTTTTCATTTGAAGGCGTGGTGTAAAGCTGCCGTCACTTTTTTCTTCTACTTTCTGGCCACTAATCATTATTGGATCCTGGTAGAGGGATTGTACTTGCACAGCCTCATCTTCATGGCCTTCCTCTCTGACAAAAACTACCTCTGGGCTCTCACAGTTATTGGATGGGGTAAGCAGTGAATGGATTAAAAAATATATAGTATGATTTTAATGTTTCTGAAATATGATCTTATGTGTTTTATTGTAGGTGTTCCCGCTGTGTTTGTGTCCATTTGGGTCAGTGCTCGTGCATCATTGGCAGACACACAGTAAGCATGTATTTTGTTTTCACTAGTTTTTCTTTTTTCAATTAAACTAGTGTGTTTTTTGAAAAAGTTTTTGATGAGGGTCAAAGTAAAAACAACATTTGCTCATGTTATTACAAAACATTTGACACAGTTTTGCTTTGAGGTGTTGGGACATTAGTGCTGGAAACTTGAAGTGGATCTACCAGGTTCCCATTTTGGCAGCCATTGTTGTAAGTAAAAAAAATAGAATAAAATGATTGCGACAACATATTATGATAATAATATCTTTGGCCTTGCAGGTAAATTTCCTTCTTTTTGTTAATATAATCCGTGTCCTCGCCTCTAAACTGTGGGAAACAAACACGGGTAAACTGGATCCTCGACAACAGTATCGGTAAATTATTTGGATCTTTTCCTTATATTAGTTAAGTAACATGTAAATTAGTGTTTACTCACATGTATCCAGGAAACTGTTGAAGTCTACGTTGGTGCTGATGCCTCTGTTTGGAGTGCACTACATGGTCTTCATGGCTTTGCCCTACACTGAAGTGTCTGGGCTCCTGTGGCAGGTGCAAATGCATTATGAGATTTTCTTCAACTCTTCACAGGTATAGCAATAACACTCTCTGATGCTCTCATACTGAACATATTTACATTTAATGAAAATGTTTACTTGCTTGTTTTTTTACTGAACATATTTTACATTTAATGAAAATGTTTACTTGCTTGTTTTTTTTTACTGAACATATTTTACATTTAATGAAAATGTTTCCTTGTTTATTTTTTTACTTGTATAATGTTTTTAATTGGTTTATTTCTGAACTGGATTACCAAAACTGCATCATTTTGTAAACTGATGTCACCACCAGTATTTGTGAAAACTAATTGCTTTGTTTCTTTAGGGATTTTTTGTGGCATTTATCTATTGTTTCTGCAACGGTGAGGTAAGTATTTTACATATTTCTTTGACATCTGAGTTAATTTGACTTTTTTCACAGCAGGGCCAGGCTGAATTTGTAGTATTGGCGGGTGCCTTAACTCACTGTGGCATCTGCTGGTATTTCTGTCACTCCTTTCTCAACAAAAGCTTCATGCTTTACAGGTACAGGCTGAAGTAAAGAAGGCCTGGCTGCGCCGAAGTTTAGCTTTGGACCTCAAACAGAAAGCCCGGATAACAAGCAGTGGAGGCAGCTGTTATTATGGGGGCATGATGTCCCACACCACCACTCATAGTGTCTCTGCCACCCACCCTCGGGCTTTCTCCTTCACTGGGGGCGTAAATAGCACAGGAAGCGCTACGACTAATGCCAATACTGACAATGAACAACCATGTACCACCTTTATCAGTCCACAAGACAGCCTACCTGGGTTTGTCCCAAGTGACTCCGAAAACAACCAACCAGAGTCAGCAAATAAAACCAAAGAAGAACAAGAAGAAGACCAAGATAGTTTCTCATCTTTGAAAGAAATTGAGACCATGCTGTGAATCTGAAATCGTCTCTGCATTTGAGCAAGAGGAGAAGTACCAGTAATGATTTAGATTATGTTTCTGGACCGTGCAGCTGAAGCATTCTATGGGTTTAGTATGTGATTGATTCAAGACAGTGGTCAATCTGAAAAGGGATTATGATAAATGTGTCTAGACTACATGTTGAAATATTCAGACTAAGCATTTTAAAATGACAGAAGCTAAATGTAGCAGATTATTACCCCTCATTTTCAACCCCCTCTGCCCTCAGCGTCCTCGCAACCACATTCAGAATTTCACACTAGTCCTCCCAGGTCCAAAGGTGTCTGTGAACATACTGACAACACTGCTCCCAGTCTTCTCCAAAGAAACACCAGTCTGTACATATTCGAGAAAAGATTTTGTACAGTCGTTGTAATTACCATATTAAAGATCCAAGGAATGTATGCAGTCTTGTGTTTATTTGTTGGAAGCTAAAACGTTGTTTTAGCACTTTACATATAGTGCTCAATGTAGCTCAACATCACACTGTGCTATCAGTCTTGAGTCCACAGAGAAGAAAGAAATATCTAGAAAACTCAGATGTGCCCTCAGCCTTTTTGGTCTGGATCCAGGCCTAGCTGCTATGATCACAGCATGACGTCATGTTTTTCTGTATAAGTGCCATCATTCCACCAAAAGAACAACCATCTGTCCATTTTAAAAAATAAGGTGTTTTCATATAACATGTTTATAATAACATGTTTTCATACTTTCCAGTTGTGATAAAATAAGTAGATAAATAGAAAATACTCAGACAAAATAAATGCAAACAGTAGTACTACATATAGGCCTACTAGTTGCAATAAATATTTGTGATTTCCTATCATCTGATGCGCTACATCGGGTCACGTCATAGTCTCCTCAGCCTCCAGCTGATCCTTTGACGTAATACGTAGTCAAAAAGAGGCGGAGAAACAGCGGTAGATGAGAGGTGTGGGGTTTGGATGGTTGTACCCTCTGTGCGACTCGCTAAACTCTGTGAAATAAGGACGCTACAAAGCAAAACACTGATTGCGGCACATAGCTTAGCTCTACCTTAAGACGTGCGGATACCAACGGAAGCACTTTGAGAACGCGGGAAGTCGATAGCTCTCATGCGGGCTGAAGCATCTCTGTCCTACGTCCAGCTGTGAGCAGGAGGCGGTCGACAGGGAGGGGTCCTGTGTCCTGGTGTGTCCTGGATGAAGCTCTGCTCAGCTCAATGCTCTGGACAGGCAGATATGGCCACGGGACATGCGTCTGCGAAGGCGGCTGCTCGAAACCTGGCTGTGGAAAGGAGGAACCTGATTACTGTATGCAGGTCAGTCTAAGTCAGATGGACAGCTGTGACAGCTCCAGCTCAGCTAACTGTGCTAGCCAAACCTTCAATAGGATTCTTTACGTGAAGTAGAAACACAATGAGGTCTCATCACAAGCCACTTAAACCTTGTCTTGTCAATGCCATGTATTTTGCTCCGCTAATGGCGTGGTTGCTATGACAACGACCTTACTGGAGCAGGGACAGACTGGCACTCAAGAGACCCGGTCATGAGGAAGCATAGACCCATAGACTCTGTACATCAAGGCAAAGTACAATTAGCAGTTGGGCTGGTGAGTTATCTGTTATGTTGTTTGGCGCAGCTGGGAGACACTTAGATATACTATTATACTGTTATCATAAAAATAAATAAGCATTAGAAAGGATGCAAACACATTCTAAGCCAAGAAGTTCTGTTTATTGCAATCATAATTTAGAACAAATCAATAGCTTTCCTTTTCTTTTAAGGTATGAACACTACCCTAGAGTGACAGTACCCAAAATAATAATAGTGATCAGTTCTACAATCACAATGAATGAGGCATTGTATTCCAAGAACAAAAACTACTGAATATTCTGTCACTGTGTCAGGGATTCACTCAGAATTGCCCAAGTCGAAGTTCGATCATGTAACTTTCTTTGAATTTCAGAGAATTCATGAACAGATCATGACCTTCATAAAAGTCCATTTTTTGTGACTGCTCAACCATTTGGTGTAATCACTTAACCAGGCATCACACACCAGTAGAATTTTAAGCTAATCAAATAGAATGCAAGAAAAAAACAAACAAACTAGGGCTGCATATTTTGGAAAATCAACGAGTTATAATTATTCAGGTTATAAAGGTTGGGTAGCTGATTTTCAGACTGCACGCCCATAAATCCTTACTAACAGCAGTTCATGACATTTTAACTGCAGAACTACAATTTATATCCTCATCAAAATGAGTCAAGGAAAAAAGGTAATTACTTCAACCATGTGTGATCTCAAGGTCTGTGATAATGTGAGGGCGACTAACGTCCTTCTGTTTATCTGGTTTTCTGCCACTGTTAACCTGCTTTTTTGCTTTTACATGTCAGTTACAAAACCATTGTTTAACAGAGTTGCTTTTAGGTTTTTTTTTCTCACATAAAGCTTCTTTTCCCTATTTCATCTTTATTTTGAGCTCTTACAGGAGAAAATGTCATTTGTCTCCACTGACTCTCATGCATTTCTTGCCACTCAGACCTAATTTAGAATGCTGTGATGTCACCTTCAAGTCTATTTTTTTACATCAAGTGCTGCATTTATCATATACTTTTTAGTTGACAACACAAAGTTTTGTCATTTACAACTAAAAAAGTTAGTTACCCCAACTTATTATGATTAATGATGTTTTATTTCATTATGACGAATTAAAAAGGTGACATATCTCTATTGAAATGTTAATGGAAATGTAAACTCTAGTGAAAGAGAGCATATTTTTATTAAATTCTTAATCATCATAATTTAACACTAAACATTTCAGCAACATTCATAATTAAATATCTTACTAAACTTGAGATTTATTAAAAATAGGCTCTATTTACCAGTTCTATGACTATTTCCTTTAGTTTTTACCTTTGTTTTGTTATCAACAACTGGTTTAACATCATGCTGGATGTCCTTTGCAGACAGATTTCTTTTATGTGCCTTCACAAGCTCTACCTCAAATACTCCTATCAAACTATGTTTGCTCACTAATGGGTTATAGTTTCCTGAAAGCTCATGTGACTCTATTCCTCTCAGTAAATGGATGACATCATCTAACAGTAAAAAGATAAAGCAGGTTAGCACCTTCACAAAGCTGTATCAATCAAATTTTTGATTGCATTTACTTTTTCTCACTACTTCAGTCAACAAAAATCCATCAGTTGGATTAATATGTTGTATGCTCACTGAACACATGACTGTTTCTATCACAGGTTTTCTGTGAAGACGTTGTTGGAAAAGTACACTGCAGAGCCTATTGATGATTCATCAGAAGAATTTATTAACTTTGCAGCCATACTTGAACATATTCTCAGTCACAAATTCAAAGGTGACATGGTCAAATTTGGGAAAGCTTATCTCCCAGGTACAGTACTAAAAAATTACTTCCTCTACCCAGGCTCTGGAAGCTGGTTTGATAGCCAACGGAGTTTTTGGGACTTCATAAGGTCGGCTTGTTCTAAAGTCCCAAACAATTGTATCAGCAGCATTGACAATATGGAAAATATCAACACCTCAAGAGCAAAGGTATGTTACCAAAAAATCTATTCTATGTCTATTATGTACTAAAGTATAAGTAATGAAATGATCTCTTTAACTATATAGGGTCGTGCCTGGATACGAGTAGCACTGATGGAGAAAAGGCTCTCTGAATACATAGCTACTGCCTTAAAGGACACTAGAACTACTCGGTTGTTAGAGTTTTATTATATTGGCAAAACAGACTTTACATCTGAAATTTTCTCAATTAACAGTGTCTATTATTTTCTCTAGCAAGTTTTATGGAGAAGGTGCCATCATGTTGAGAGAGGAATCCAGTGTCTTAACAGGCATGCTTATCGGACTTGGAGCCATTGACTTTAGGCAAGTGACATAAATAATAAGCTATTATTACATCATAATGGTTTTATGTAATAAGTCTCTGCTTTACAGTTTTTGTCTTAAAGGAGAGGTGTTAGATGGAAAGTCAGCTGCTGTTATTGACTATACTCCTTACTTAAAATTTACACAAAGGTACAAATAGCATTGGCATACTGCATTAATGATTTTAATGCATCTAAAAATATGTCGACTATTCATGCAGTTACGAGTATCTCAGTGATGAAGATGATCGACGAAGTGTTGACAGCAGCACTAGTGACGACAGTATTCCTGAACACCCCTATATTCCCCTCGTCACTGATGATGAGAGCTGGAGCAACAAGTGTCGCAAAATGGAGCAAAGGTTCAAAATTGTCAATGCCCAGAAGGTGAGGTGTACTGTATTTTATTAGTTTGACTATTTTTTGTTTATTTCGTTTCTAACATTGCGAAGCATATATGGTGGTAGGGGTATCTAGAAGAGCTGGTTCGTTTACGTGAATCTCAGCTCAAAAACGCAGAAGTAGAGAACAAGAAGCTCAGATCCAGGCTGGACGAGCTTCAGAGCCAAACACTGAAAGAGAAGCAAGAACTTGAGGCCGTCATTTTGGAGCTGCAGGAGCAGATGTAAGTATTAAAGGAGACATTGGTTTTGAACTACATCATAAGTACATTTTACACTTGTTATTTGGACATTTCAACATTGATCTAAACTGCTAAAAGAAAAGTTCTTCTAATCAATCCAAGGGCCCTTGATTATTTCATTTTTGTTCACTATCCAGTGAAAAGTTTATTTGAAACAGAACAGTTCCCAGAGACATGAGCAGGGCAGTCATATATATTTCAGGCTGATCCAGTCCAGTCTGAGTGTGCTTCTGGTAGAGGGAGTTATCCTCTGGCGACTTAGGCCAAGATAACAAGAGCTGAGCTGGCAGCATTTGACTGGCACAGAAATGTCATTTTTTCCCACCAATACTGTCTACAGGTACTGTATACACTATCTAATAGTGTAAAATATATATTTTGACAGGACAAGCTTGATACCATGCGACCCAAGCCACTTGGTAAAGAATATTTCCATTCCTTTGATTAATCAATGGCCCTCACTGCAATCATACAACAGCCAAGAAGATGTCCAAATGTTTCGCAGGTTTGATACCTAACTCATGGTTTTTGTTTGCACATTGCATAAACGCTATCAACTTGCAAAATTGCTAATAATATGCCACACATCATTTGATAATAATAATATTTTTTACACAAATTCTGTACTTTTTTCAGTTTCATTATCCAATCGGTACATTGACACAAATACATCTTACACAGTTTAGTACATTGTTGTTGTTGTTGTTTTAGGCGGAGTTTTCCGAGTACAGAGCTATTATCAGTGGAAATCAGCCTGGATTCAGACTCTCAAAGAATGGAGGGGAAACAGAACAGACACTGGTCTACAGCCGGTATTTGCTACAAGCTAATAACAACAGTTAATAATAAGTAAGTAACTGAAAATTTTATTAAGTTGTGTGTTTGTCTTCTTAATTTTAGAAAAGGATTACACTCCCTCGATGATGGGCCTGTGTGGCTCTTTGGCCTCCCTTCCTAGTTGCAAGTCTATGGCTAGCCTCAAATCCAGTGAGTGTCTGGTTCATATCAGCACAGACAACAGTCCTGCTCCCTCACCCAGCTAGATGGCGCCAAAGACACTGCCAATCCCTTTGTGACTGTTCAATAAAGCTCTGTGATAAAACTAGCAGGGATGCACCTAACTAGTTTTCTCAAATCTGATACTAATAATGGGAGTCTGTCAAGTGGGTCTTTGTCTAAATTCAAAGTTTAACAAAAACACGTAGTTTATTATTATTATTTAACTCAAAATACAGTTAACATTTTCTCGATTAATTCATTTGACTTTGTGTGAATACAGTTCAAACGTTATGAGACACCAACAACTACTCACTCAAAGTTCAAGAATACTTTCCTGGTGCATCCCTAAAAATACTGTTTTACACAAGTCCCTTTACTTTGAGCTTTGCCAAATCCTTAAATTGCAACCTACTGCTATCAAAATTCTGTAGCGTCTGCTTTGGACTGTAATAGATGAATGTTCTACTTAGATGTCCATGTTTAATGTCAATGCCCATTTGAGTACGACTAGTTCTACATAATTCTTTATTTTAAACATACTGTCATTGTTCCTGTTCATCTGCACTGACTGTAAGTCGTATCCATTGGTGTGTTGTCAATCATTCTCCTTCTGCTTGTTCAGTCATTGTCAGCACTGGGTTGAACTTTCAGGACTGTCAAGGATTTTTGTTGCTTAAATTGTTTGTTTGTTTGAGAAATCATAATGTCGCTATAACACATTTAAAACTTAGATGCAGGGTTTGAAGTTTTAGAAAGCCATTTTTCTTTCCTCCTATAAAAGGAGGATAATCTATTGCATCACTAAAAACCAAGTGCTTCTTTACTATGCAATATGAATGTTTTTCTTTTACTAATTTGTATTTGTTTTAGGGACATATGTTAAATGTACAAAAGTCCCACGTAGAGGTTTGTTTTTTTCACTTTTCTATGTTGTAAAACAATCTTATGTTAACATTGGAAAGTAGGTATTTCAAATTGCAATAAAAGTACCTTTTTGATTAACACTTTTTAAAATGCTCTTTCAAAGCCATGTTAAGCATCTGTGTAGGGCAGGACTGTGTCCTGTCATTTATTCTATGACTACTTTAAATGAACAGTAGTAGTCACAATGATTGACTTTTAAAACAAAATTTTGTATTTTTGACCTAAAGGCAAATTAGCTAGAGTAGCATTACTGTAACTGACACAATGCTCCTGTCATGTATTGTCTGTCTCCCCTTTGTATTGTCACCCTTAAAGGATTCATACTTACAAGGTCATAGGTTAAAACCATTTGTTTCTTAGGAGTGACTAACACAAGGGAAAGGGCAAATAGCAGCTGGAGGTCCTTTGGTACCTCCAGCTGCTATTTGCTATTTTTGGTAAATGGAGAAAATGTATTATGAAAGGAAAACATTCCAGTTGAACACAGCCCAATTAACAATACCAGTCTGAAAAAGGTTGACAAAAAGCATCACTGTTTCAATCTTGATTAATCAAATAGACAGAATAGCTCCTGGACAAATGTTTGAACATTTAAAACACCCCATTTTGTTGCTCCAAACAAATTATTCTGTTTTGGTGTTGTTAGGCATATGTTAAATGTGGGCAAGCAAGGATATGTTATCTGTAAACAGTTCATCAGCCAAAGCTTTGGCACTCCCTTTAAGTCTCATCGGCACATTTATCTCCCACAAAGCACACTGCTAATGCAGACAAACCACCCAAAATCAGCTGTCACACCTCTGACATTAACTGCATTTGCACAAGCCCATGCCTGTCACTATTAAACACATATAATGCTGTGGTTAAAATAGGATATACTGTATGCTGGAGTCAGTGTATCAGTCTATCAGTATCTATCATTATCTCAATTTCATTGGGCTGGCATAAGAATAAGAAACAATATTGTTCAATAAATCATTTCACCTTATGAAATACTTTGTTTTTAAATGCACTTAAGTGTAGAGCACAATCTCCACAATGAATAATAAAAATACAAAAAGAATGAATAAACAAACAAACAAACAAACAAACAAACAAACAAACAAACACAATAAACAAAAGTCAGTCATTTGAACTGAATCTGCAATAAAGTTGTAGGTGGTGACAGTATTTTTGCTCATGTCCTGGAGGATTGATGGACCTTTGTCCAATCAGCTGGAGCTACGGTGTCACATTAACCAATCAAAAGTGAGCAATGTAGTTTGGCACGGCCCCAACATAATTAAATCCACACCAGCGTGGAGCAAGTGTTTTAAGAGCAGGGACTAGAGGGGGCAGCTGTGATAACTGCCAACGTTCTGGCCCTCCAAAACGCGACATAATCCGACTTAAATAATGAACTGGACCCTCGGCGTTGCACAGAAGACGCGGAAGATCAACTTTCAGTTATTTTTTCATACAGGATCTGCTTCCTTTTTCGACGCCAGGCTGAAATATCGTAACATCCTCACAAAGAAACTTGCCTGCTAAGCTGCTAACTCGCATCAAACCAAGGAAAAGTGTACTTATTCTCATTTATAGTGACGGAAGCGGTTGTTCATGCATCATTATGAAGAAGCGTGCAGTTAGACCAGCAAATCAGGTGTAAATGTTGTTTATATGACTTAAGACCGAAGTTTGTAAGTGTTTTGAGTAGTCATCATTTGAGGAAGACGTGCAGTTGGTTACAACCACAGTGCAGAGAGCGCCCCCAAGCTCCAGACAGGACCCCCACAAAACTGATCCGACAGGCTCTTAGTCCTGTAAGCATGTCCAGTCGAGGGGGCCTGGGACAGAACCGAGGGGCTGCCTCGGGTCTGCAGCCTCTGAAGGCCACTGTCCCTTTTCAGTTGTCCTGCAAACCAAGACCAAACCGAAGAGAAGGTGAGTTTGTTATTTTTACACGAAGAAATAAAAAACACTCTTGGCAAACCTGTTTTTTTTATTTATATATATAAAGGCATAGGGTGCAAATGGTGATATAAAATAAACATTGTATTTAATTGCTTTTTTCTACAGCTGCAAAAGTCAAAGCACATCAGCAGAGTGGCATGAGGCGAACCATGTCTCTTGATGCCATAGTTGGGCCTTACCTGTTGGGACACTGGCCCAAGGAAGTGGACAGCAGCTTGTGTTGTAAAGACAAATCTACTCAGGTGAGAGAACTTGGATCTAGATCTCAATGACTTTAGAAGTGACTAAACTTCATTGAATATTAAAGAAAAAAATTGAATGCTGCCAACAACATGAGTGTACTAGTTGGTCATTTTATAAAATTTCACAGTGCAGAAAGTTAAGTTGCAATATTATTTCAAACAATGCTTGTGCAGCTGTGATTGTGAAGGAGAGAAGCTGCTATGACATAATGCATAAGATAACTTGGCACATTTTGCAGAGTACAGCGGAGATAGGGGAAGGGAGTGTCTCCAGTTCGCACAGTTATTACACAGTATGAGAACCACAGCCACGAGAACAGTCCCTCGTGTCAGCTGACAAAGCCGTTTTGGCTGCACCCATCCTCTGCTTAGGGTGCAGGCACTTGCTACTGCTCTACTCTTGCCCACATCCTCCGCCTTCTCTGTTTTTCAGTTTCTATGGCCCTGTTGCTCTTCAAGTACAAACAGCAGTGAGTCTGTGGGTGTGCCTGTTGTGATGTGCTGTCAGATCGATCATAAAGCATGAAAAATATTCTTTGCATGTTGTGTACTGCAATATTGTTCAAATGTGGTCAAAATTATAATGAAACTTGGTACAAACACTGCAGCTTTACCATTTTAAATGTAATTTTTTCTCCAGTTTTACATGTTGTTTACATGTTTTTGTTTTTCAGACTCCAGATTCATGGTTGGACGATTCCCATAGGTCACAAGTTATCGGCTGCCACAAACGTTCAGCATCATGGGGCAGTGCAGAGCACCTGAAAGAGGTCAGTGTGTGTGAACTGAAAGAAAGGTAAGCTCAGCAGTTTGACAAAATGTTTTGCTTTTGTAGATTGTTAAACTAAAACAGCAGCTACAGCAGCGCAAATCAGGCCATGACAAAGACCTCCATGGATATCCTCATGAGAACAGTCGCCAAGGAGCCGCACAGGTACCTAGCTCTGTCCCAAACACATTACCTCATCTTTCATGACAGTGAGACTTGTTTGCATCTGTAGTTTAGAGCCCAGATTATGATGCATGATAACATGGACTTCAGTGGTGTAAGAGGTCTAAACAAGGCAGTAGTTGAAAGGAAATGAATGTCATGCAACACTGAAGCAACAGGAAAAGCCAATACATCATGTTTGTTCTGCTTTTGAAACAAATGCAGTCTGTCATTACATCTGTTAAGTCTGGTGTAAAAGTTTAACAACTCGTCCTAATCCATATTTTTGTACTAAACAATACTCCTCATTTATAGGGCACACAAGTATGTAGAAAAAGTGTGACACTTGCAGCTAATTTATTTCAGTACATCTTATGCATACGTATTTCCTTTTTAGACAAAGCCAATTCCCATTCCCCTTACCCCTTTGTCGACGCTTGTCCCAAGACTTCGATGCAGCGTGGAAGGTCTCAATCAGGAACTGGAAGGCATGTTCATCTGCCAGCCATCACCTGTGCTTCAAAGGGTAACCATAAACCACAATACCTTTTGTGGCGTGTTGGGTTTTTTTTTTGCACTAAATGCTTACATTCATCATAGTTCCTGGAAGTACCAGATGGACACCGCGCACCTGTCCCATCTCACAGCTCTAGTAGTGGATCTCAAAGTGACCATGCCTCTACGCCTTTCTCTTCTTCCTCCACCTCTTCTTCACCTTGCTGCTCTCCCACAAGTATATCCACCTCGCCACCCACTTCTGAGGACATGCACCAAGGTTATTTCTTCTCAGATTGAATAGAATATTCATGCATGTTTTTGTTTTTAGACAAAACAATAGCTGTGAGATGATTGCAACTGAAAGGACTTAGTGTGACTTAGGAAATGTAATTTTTTTTTTTTTTTTAGGACTTATGGAGAATACAGAAATCTGTCAAATGTCTTCAAGTTCCCAGAATGAGACTGAGCTACCCCTACTTCTCTCATCCTCTCCTGGCCCCAACAAGAGTTTCTGCTTTCAGAGGGAACCTCCTGAAGGTTGTGAGAGAGTCAAAGTTTGGGAGGAGACAAGGTATGAGTTCGTCTGACTTGGTACTCAAGACAAAAAAAAAGTATGTGGCTGAAATTACATACAGAAAACGTCCTAATGCTTCATAAAATTTGGAGTGTCAGTGTGTTGACGTGTTGTAGTTTTATCAACATTTTTTAGTTATTACATACATTTTGTCCAAACAAAATTTATCAAATTTATTGTTATGACTGAAAGTAGGACAAACGTTGATAGTTTGACAATGGAACATAATAGGTTCCACCTAAACTTGTTATTACAAGTCCCCAAAATAAGTTTTAATGAAAATAGTTTCGCCTTTTGAAGAGGAATTGTCAAAACCCAAAATATACCAAATCTAGTGTCAGGCCCTGGCTAGTGACACCGAGCATACTGCAAAAAACAAAAACTATTTTGTCGGACTTTAAAATCAGAATTTCTCACTTATAACTATAGCTAGCATTGCTTCAAATAATTCAGAAATATTTTTGGTTTGAATTTTAGATAATTTTAGTCATGCACTTTAAGAAAATAGGAGGTCCAGAACAGTGATCCATTTTGAGTTTTGTTGTAATCTCCCTCATCAAGAGCATTTCTTGAGATGGAAATGTCATTCACCCCAGTTTGATGAATCCTATTTCGAAAAGTTGTCTCCTCTCAGATTGTCAGAAACATTCCATTTTGTATTTCCAAGATGTTTGACATCAAGGGTTGATCTCTGAGATCTCCTCAGCTATTTTATGTCCAAAAATGTTTTGTTCTTGTTCTGAGCATTTCTGCCATTACAGCTAACATTGGCAAACGGCATATTCTTAAATCTTATTCTAAGTAGCTCCCTCTTCTGTCAAAAGGTAAAAGGCCCTGCAAACATTATTTAACAGTTGAGTTTTTGGTATTTGCAAAAATGCTTAAAGGTCAGTAAATCATGCATAGTAACAATAAACATGTACTAAATGGTTCTTTAATGTTTAGTTTTGTTTGGCTGAGTTAAAACTGCTGCACCCAAGTTTTGCCTTCCTAAAATTATCAACAAAAAGAAATCACTTAAAATTTTTTTCACATCAGTCCACATGTTTTGCTCACTTACCAAATGTATTCTGAGCCTCAAATTTGTTCACCACTATGTGTTTTAAGCACTTTCCACAACTTTTAGAAGTGAATCTTTTTGACATGCTAACGAGAGTTGACCAAAATGCATAAACAGCAACTTTCTCAGTATGTCTGTGAACTTTCTCTGTGATTTTTTGTTATTATCTTTCAAACATTAATGCCTTTAATTTAGGTGGAACGCTCTGAAGTGCAAAATATCTGACCTCTCAAGTGTCTGAAGTGCACCATAAAGGTTCAGCATGTCAAAACAAGGCATATTTGGAGCAGACTATTACTGACAAACAAAAAAATCATCTCCACATTGAGGCTTCTCTTAGATTAAGCTTTCCATAGGTTCTGTTCCCACTGAAGATTGTGATGTTATAAAGCCAGGCGGTGAGCATAGATGCAGTTTTTCTTAACATTACTTGACTATGAAAAGACAAAAACACAAATGAAATTTTGTATCACAACAAAAAATGTAGCAGCTCTAAATTTCTCCTTGTGAATGAATGAGAGAGTAAATATTATGTGTTTCTCTCTCTATATGTAAGCCCTGCGACGAGTTGGTCACTGGTCATTGTGTTCACCTGCCTTCACCTCTTTGAGTCGGAAAAATTATTTCTGAGGGTTCACAAATAAGATGAATAATGCAAACTAATATAATAGAACGAGGATTTGTAACCTGTAAATGCAGCAGAATGACCCTTGTGCTAGACTAGCACCAAAAAACCAATACCATGTATCGTTACATACCTCTCCAAAGAAAACCGGTACCACAAAACAACAACTAAACAGAACTAACAATGCTCGTATATGTTCCGTCTACTTGTACCTCATTTTTGGGGCTAAAAACCCATCTTATTCCACTGACCTCTGGATTTAAGTGCGCATATAGTGATTGTACATATTATATGTATCACATGGATTTTGGTTACTGACAGCCCTGCTAATCATGGCTTTAGCTTCTCTTTTGTTTTTTTTTTGTTTGTTTTTTTTTTTTTTTTTTTTCGTAAAATGTAAGTGCTAGTCGAATTGCTTCGGTCTGACAAGATGGTTTTTTCGTGTTTTGATTCACATATCGGAATATTCTCTTAGTCCTCAATGTTTTTTTATTTTTTTTGTTGCTATGTAGTGAACTCCCTTTGCTGCAGTCCTTTGCCAAAGTCTTGCCCCTTTGCTAAACTCAGGATTTACTATAACTGAGTTTTGTTACTCTCGTCGAAATCTGTTATGTGAAACAGAAAAGCCTGAATAGTTTCTCTTGGGGGACATTAAACCTGAGTGCCAAAGTTTCAATTCTGCACCAATCTATTTCAGCCTCTGTATTTAGATAAAGATAAGTATTTATTTAAAATTGTTGTTTTTGATGCGTTTCAGAAGCTCCAAAAATGCCAAATGCATCTCTGTAAAAGCGGGTTGATAAACTAATACAGACAAATATTAGTTTTGATTCTCCTGAAAGTTCTAAAGCTTTATATTTATAGAATAGTATTTCAACTAAAAAACTTCGGTGTCTAAAGGGTTACCTCCAATAGAATTATGTCACATGAACAGAATCCATTTACAGGACACCACCATGTCCAAAGTAAACTTTGCATGTGTGAAAATATTGAGTGTTGTTGTTTTTGTGCTAAAGACTCAAGGTTCTTGCATTAATTCTGATGCATTGTTTATGTGTCCTTAGCATTATGGATCAACCCAAACCCACTGCTATTGCCTCCTGTCCAGACCCCAACAAGGTAAACTTTACTCCCCATGGTGGCTCAGCATTCTGCCCTGTAAGCCTGCTCAAGCCCTTGCTCCCCTCCATGGACCTTTTGTTTCGCAGCCTGTCTGTGTCTCCCTCGAGCAATTTGACCGACCAGTCCACCTCCAGTGGCAACACTCCTGTTGGCTCTGTGTTGGAGGCCTTTGGGGAGGGCCTGGCTTTCTGATTACATCCACTGTGGGATTGGGTTAATGGTATATCTTGAAAAAGGGTACAAGTCATGATGCTTTTCCTGACTTGATACATAGTGTGTTTTTTGTAAACAAAGAAAAATTAATTAAAACAAAAAGGTTTATTGGTAATGAGCTGAAGTTTCTGAATTTATGACTTGTAAGAGTCTTGTTCTCCAGAACATATGGCTTTTTAATTTTCCAAAGATGTTTTACGCTCTGGACATTACTGGGGCTTAGTAACAACAAATAAATAATACATTTGAAATGATCCAAAGAATATATGACTGTGTCAAAAAATAACTGCCAAGTACATGAACTAAATCAAAAAATCAAAAAGTTCCTTAATTTCATGTTTCACCTGAGTCGACTTGACTTTGCACCACTGATAGTGCACAAAGCATGACAAATCTGTTGGGTACTTTTAAGTTACCTAACTATTAATAGTTCTTATATTAAAATGACAAATTGACTTTGAAAGGCTGAATCGATTTTTGGGTAGAATCGATACCTAAAGCTTAAGTACCTGTATTCATGCTTTAGAATGTTTGACTGTTAAATGTAATGCTATTGTTGATGGATTATCTCAATCTGTTGAACAAATGTGTATAGATTTGAGTTTTTCCAGCATAGTTGACTACCTAACCAGTTTTAGTGGTATATTGTTATAAGCCTTAGTATATTTTGAATATGTTTTGCTGACAAGATAATGTTTAAATAGTTTTATTTCTGGTAGATGAGTTTGCACAATTTGAACTGCACCATTTCAATTCATATTTTTATATTCACATTTGTACTTTGTAAATATAAGGGTAGTAATTTGTATTTTTCTACATCTTTACCTGCAATATAAGCTAAACTTGTTACTTTGCTAGATTTATTGTGCCAGTATACTTTAGGCAGGTGTTGAACAATTTTGTATTTGGTGTAATTTTATGCACTTCCAGGAAAAAGGGTTTTATGGAGATTGTTCTACTTCCATATATTAGTCCTGGGTTTACAGTCTGACAATGTCTGAAAATGAGCGTATGTGTGTGTGCGTGCATGCGAGATCGTCTGATTAACCTTTCACATTTTAATTTACATTGTGAAATACTAATGAACTTGTTTTTTCCCACCCAAATATGTATCTGTTTAAATGTCTGAATTCTTGTGGATATTGAGGACATTGTTATCTCAGGTTCTGTTTAGTCCACATTCTCAATGGTCAAATGTGTTGCTGAAGAATAAATTTGTCAAAAGGTTCAAGTCTGAATTCTGCGTTTGTTTTATATCCAGAAACTTCTGATATAAGTGGGGCGATGAGAATTTGTTTGTTTTATTTTTTGGTAGCCTAAATGTCGCGTTAGCCATCCCTGTGTTGCCTCAGTGGAAATTACACCAACTTAAGACATTTGTTTATTATAGAGGCTCGTGCGCTCATGGCACAATGCCATGCAGAGTGCGCGTACAGCTGTCGTCATGGACTTGGATTGGCCGTGCTTGGTGGAGGTGGTCTTGCACGCAGTGAGGCTTGTAGTGCTAGGAAAAACGGGAGATACCAGATTGGGTTCATTTTCGCTCTAAGGAAAAATAAAATCTCAGCCATGTCAATGTTTTCAGTCGTGCGCAAACAGCTCCGGAGTCACCCGGCTGTGAGTATTTTACGCCTCTCCTGAACGTTATTAGGCACAAGAGCCGTGACATTGAAATGTCTTCTCGTGGGTGAAAGCGCGCAGAATAGCCGCGCGCACCCTGTGGAGAAATGCACCACAGACTGTGCGGTAAATGGCTCATTTAGACTACGTACGTGTGGTAGGCTATAATTTCCATCTTGGTCGATTGAGGAATATCCTAGATTTGCGAAAGCGTTGACATCAGACGTTTCTTGTGCGAATTTTAAGCAGATATTAGAATATTGCAATGCCTGGCCTATTGAAACACCCATAGGTGTATGGTAGAACAACACTAAAAAACAATATTGTTAAAGATCTCACTAAAAGCCCAATATATACATGTGTTTATTTCATGCGCGCCATCTAAGCCCACCGTAGCGGCACGTAGTGTGGGTCTTGTTGGGTCTTCTTACAGACGTGATTGTAGGCCAGAAAAACAAGAGTGTACTTTTGATCCAAGGGCAATTGGGGCAACTGATATACTGTACAATCCATGTTGCCTGATAACACTATTCCAGCATTTTTATTAAGTAAATTTACTACTGATATTTTACATAGCTCTTATTATGAGGCTTGTCTACAACAAAGCCAACTGGCAAAAATAAATCTAATCCACTTTATTTTTAGCCTATGTCACATTTCATACAACATTTTGTTGTGCAATACAAGATACAAAACAACTATTAGCTTCTCTATTAAACTCTACATTTCCTAAGCAAGAATAGCCTAATTTAAGAAAGTCAAAATAAGAAAAAAGTACAAACATAAGGGCTCTACTTAAAGGGTTAGAAGACTTGTTTTCAATTAGTTTGTTGAAAATATATACTGTTTTTTTTTTTTTTTCCTTTTCTCATCAATGATATTCATGCTGTTTTTGCACAGCTCATACCGCTTTTCATCTTCATTGGTGGAGGGGCAACCATGAGCATGTTGTACCTGTCCCGGTTAGCTCTGAAAAACCCTGATGTCTCGTAAGATATTGCATGCATTTACAAAATATATTTCTCGTATTCAGTTTCTAACACTGATGCCTTTCTCTTTTGCCTAGATGGGACCGTAAAAATAATCCTGAGCCCTGGAACAAGTTAACCCCAAATCAACAGTACAAGGTAAACTGTGTGAGCAAAAGGAGTTCTGTTGACTTAAACAGAATATTTATTTAAACATTTAAAATTAATTTCTTATTATCAACAATGTGTGACATATTTAAACTTAACTTTATTTAAACACACCACAAAACATTTACAGTACCGGAGAACAGTACAATTTTATCCATTTAGAGAGCAAAGAGACACACAGAGGTCTTGCCTTTGTTGCCAGTCGCTGCGTGATTTCTCCTCAAATAGACAGTATAGTGCCACCAGCAAAACTATGGGAGACTATGATTTGTTCTTGAAATTAAATAATCTATATTTACTGTACGTGTTTCTTCTGTTGTGTTTTCCTTACAGCTTTTTGCCGTCAACATGGACTACTCCAAGCTTGAGAAGGACAGACCAGACTTTTAAGTTTTACAACTTTCCTAATTTCAGTATGAAAATCATTTGCACTTTATTGCCAAATCCAAATAAAATAATTTATTGAGTGGACATTGATTTAAGCCATTTCTTTTGCTATTGCTAGGCACGTTTTTGAAAGTGTTTTTATGTTGTAATAGACTATAAATATGTGCTAATGTTAATAATTAAATAACTTGTTATCTTCCCCTGAAGGTTATCTTAAATTGGTTGCATTGTCTTAAAAGTGTTGCTAAGCAATATAAATTTATTTTGCTTATTTATTAGTGGTATCGAAGCAAAAAACAGAGGCCTATTGTTAGCCAAACCAATAAACAAATGAAGTCTATGTTCTAGAATTTGATGATTTCAGATGACTGGGTCAATGTAACTGTGCGGAGATCCCAAATGTTTACTAGGTTTAAATAATCCAAATAAATTGACTTTTTTGTGGGTTTTAAGATTGTCTTTACAAACTTGGCCCTGATGGTTTGATGTGATCTTTCAGATATGAGTTTTCATGGTATGAGAGTTAAATGTCAGAATGTGAGCATCATTAAAGCTTTTGTCTTTCCAATTACATGAACTTCAAATTGTAAAACATATGTTTAATTCAGACAATTTTTCAGTTATTCTTGCTTGAGAAATTGTTTCCCTAAATTTTTACTAGAGTACATATTTATTGGCTATATTCACGCCATAGGTTCCTGTTTTATGAAAAATTTGCATCATTATAATTTTTTCAATTAAAAATAAATACATAAAGTATTATTATTCTTTTGTTTATTAATGTTATTGTTTTTAGTATGATTGTATTATTATTATTATTATTATTATTATTATTATTATTATTATTATTATTATTATATTATTATTATTATTATTATTATTGTATTATTAAAATCATTACTACTACTACTACTACTACTAATACTAATAATAATAATAATGAACAATTAAATAGGAAAATAAAATAAGTTTGAGAATCGCATATTACATGACCGCAGTAGTACTAAATTTTCAGCATCAAATATAACCTGCAATGTTGTTGCACTACATCCTAGCAACCTCACGATGGCGATGTTTTGTAGCAAACATTTTCTAAATTTCTCTCTGGTTTCAACGAATAAGATCAAGCATCGCGAGATTTCAGAATAAAACTTCAAAATAACGCGGGACGAATCTTTTCGTCTCTACAGACTTTGGATGAAATCCAGTGTTGAACACTAAAGTTTAACTGCTTTTTAATCTTAGAAAAAGGCGGATTTTATTGTCTTTTTATGTTCACGTTTGTGGGAGATAAGAAGCTGCAGTCCAAACCAACAGCTGAGGTTTTCGTCTCGTCAAGCTAAATGGATCCAACTGAAGATTTGTCCGCTCGGATTTTATTAAAACACATCCTGAATGTGGAGACCCCCAGAACTCCTCTTACCCGCAGGTACCCTCATGTCAAGAGGAATTGGTATGGTTTATCACTACAAACAGAACAACATGTGCACTGGCTCGGCATAGTGTCTCCTTGAATAGTGATAGCCTTTAAAGCTAGCATCAAGACAATGCCAAATACATATTTACTGCTCTCTCAAGTTTAGCTTTGTTTTTAGCTTTGTTTGATCTAAGAATGTATAAAATAACACCGTCTGTATGTTTGGTCAGCGTTGCAGCCCAAAACAGTGCTCCCAGGCGCAGTGGGAGACTGCACAAACATGACCCTGGCGCACACACACCTCAGGGGCTGCTTAGGCGAAGTCTGAAACAGAAGATGCGCGAGGTTGGTATATATGTCATTTTAAACTTACAGTTATTGACAAACTATGATCTTCATTTGTTGTTATTTTAGAGTATTTCCAGCAAGCCTCTTCCCATTAAAAGAAGAACAGCATCCATGGTTTTAAAACAGACTCCAGGTCCAGCGTCTGTACTCTTTGATAATGGTGATACACCACGGCAAATTCTGAAAAAAATCCTCCTAACAGGTATGAATATAACATGATGTCAACGCACAGTGAATATTATTCTTATCTGAAATTAATTGGAATTATTCTTTGTTTTCAGAACCTGTTAAATCCCCTGTGGTTAATGAGCAGGTTGAGTCACAGAAACAGCTTCAGCAACCATCTCCAGACTCCAGTCTACAATGTAGACGTCCTAGGTGTGTGATGCATTTGTAATGTGATCATTATTTATCAAGTCTGGCACACCAATTTGAAATGAAATGTATGCTATTTATCTTTAGTATTGAGCTGTCAGGACTGGAGCTTTCGGATTTACCTATTGGCAATGTTGAAACAACTGTAAAAAGACTAAATCGGAAGCGACCCCATCGTAGTTTGAACGTTACTGCTTTTGAAAACCGCCTCAAAGGAGCAAATGGTAAAAACAAACTATTTAACAGATTGTATTTTAAGTTATTACATTTTTTCAGTGTACTTGTTAATTTGAGCTTTTTTTTTTTTTTTTTTTTACCAAAGATTCAGCTGGAGCGGAAGAATCCTTAGAAGGTCATTCTACATTGTCTTTGTCAAGGTAACTGGCACTTTACTACAAAACAAAGTACAAATGGATTATAGTGCATATAACAAGCTGCTGCCTCTTGTTGAAGCTCTACATCACTCAGTCTTAAGACGCCTTTTATTGATGTTCGTACGGAGAGGAAAGCTCTGCAGAGAAGAGGATCAAATCGTAGAAAAGTCTCAGAAGAAGACTTTGGAGCTGCCGTGGATAAAAGGCAAATGGGAAACCTCCACGGTTGGTTCTTTTATTTCTTTGTTCATTTTTGAAATGGATAGATGGTACACCCACATTATTATTATTATGATGATTATGATAATAATTATTATTGTTATTGTTATTAATATTATTATTATTAATATTATTATTATTATTAATATTAATATTATTATCTTTTTAGGTACAAGTATTTCTGCTCCTGGACAAATTCTTAGTGAAACTACATACTCTGAAGGCTTTACTTTTGGCCTAAGCAAAATCAGTGAACCTGATATTACTACAGATGTTGTCCACTGTAACACTGCTCTCTATGACCAAGCTGATGGCATGATGTTAAATTTTTCAACACTTGCAACACAAGATAAACCAACAGTCATGGCCTCCCAGATTCAGAGAGACTTGAAAGAACAGTTGGATGTTGATGAGGAGCCCTATTTATTTCCAACAGAAGAAAATACAGGTCAAAGCCAGTTGTTATCAACTCACACTGACATACACGAAATCCCATGTAAAGATGTTGGTGCACCACGCCAAACTGAAGAGGAGAAAAGTGTAGCAAACCGTACTTTTGATATAAGTGGTCTGGAAAAGCTGAAGAAAATGGGAAATGCAGATGATTCTGAAGTAATGAATTCTTCTGGAACCAAAGACAAAGCAGACACACAAACTGGAACTCAAGCTCCCAATGATGATGTTGAAGAGCCTGAAATGGAGGAACCTGTATCTGAACATCAGAGTCACCAGAAAGGGACAGATTCTCAGATGAATGATGAGAGTGAACAAACGCATGAAGAGATGGAGGAAGAAGAAGAGGGTAAAGAAGTAGAAGATGATAAGGGTGAGGAGGAAGAGCTGGTGGTGGAAATGGCAGAGAGAGAAAATGATGAAACTGAAGGAGAAAAGAGATTGGAGCAAACAGAAACAGACATGGAGGGTGTAGAGGAGGAGGAAGAGGTAGAAGATGAAGATGAAAATGAGGGTGAGGAAGAAGAGCTGGAGGAGGAAATACCAGAGAAAGAAGATGATGAAATTGAGGGAGAAAAGAGAGTGGAGCATACAGAAACTGACGTGGAGGGTGTAAAAGAGGAGGACAGTACAGCCGGGGACTCAGAAGATAAATTGGTGGAGATAGACTCAGATAAGGATGAAGATGGAAATTCAGAACACATCACTCAAAGAGCTTTGTGTCCAGAGAGTGAACTGATCATGCCCATCCAAAATACAGATATTGATTTACCGGACAGCACTAAACCTGGTAAGTGCTTTCACAAGAATGTTTAGAAAAACTCCATTTCACTATCAAGTAAATATTTGTTTGTTTGTAAAAATGCAACAGAATACTATGAATCCTCAATACAAAAAGATGAAGCAGTCGAAGCTTGTGACAGTGAAAATAAGGAAAACACGTTTCAGGAAAATGGCCCACCAGAAGATGCTGGTCAGCTGGAACACTCGGGGGAGGATTCTGAGGATGATGATGAGGAAGATGAAGGTAATGAGCATGATTACTTTAAGCATTTAATAGCAGTGTGGTAACATGTTACAATTTATTTTCTTTCAGACAACCTTGGTAACACTCCCACATTTGTCAAACAAAAGAGGATTTTTTTTCTTTCTGATTCACAAGCCTCATCTTTTTCACCTAAGAATCTTCAGCCAAGGTAATCTTTAGTTTTGTGAAGATGTATAAATAAAAAAAGCATACACAACCTAAAACTATTCATGTCCTTATACAATACGTGTTTCCAGTGATGCCGGTCCAGGTCCAAAATCTAAACAAAAAGCTCAGAGAAAACCTAGATCAGTTGAGGATAATGCAGGTCTTCCCAAAAGCTACCTTATGAATGTGTTTAAACATTTTGCCAAGGCAAAAGTCTCTACAGATGTTTATCCTCATCTGAAAGACGTGTAAGTCCAGTTTGAGTTTTTACTGTTTTAATTCATTTCTACTCTTTTAGTGTGCATATGTTCTTGTTTTTAACAGAATGAACAAGTTTTTCGACCGTCTAGCGAAAGACTTGGAGGCATACGCTCTACATGCAAGAAGAACAACAATAGATTTCGCAGATTGTGAACTTTTACTAAGAAGGTAGGTGGGAAGCTAATTAACTCAAATTTAGTGTGTGCATGAATGGCTTGTGGTGGTCAAAGGGGCCAATGGTGTAAAATGGCTGCCTAAGAACAACTGCTGCAACTGTAGAAACTTAAAACTAGTGAATAGAGCGTAGAGTGAATAGATAATGCAAAATGGTGAACCATCGCTGAGTGTATAAAAAGCGGTATGCAAATCCAATGCATTATTATCAACTAACATGGAACTTGTTGATTATGCTTTATAATCACACTATTGTGTCTTTAGACAGGGCCACGTTAACGATAAGGTGCCAGTGGAGGTTCTTATTGAAAAGTATCTTCGCATGGATCAGCGCAAACTTTTGATTCCAATTGCCACAAGTGGAAATGTAGTTATACCAAAAAGAAAATAAGTGGTTTCATTTGATTTTTGTACATTGTATTCTACTTCCATTTTGTAGCTATTGCTTGCAATAAACCTGTACTCACCTAATGATTCATTTTTTAATTTGAATTGTATATACTTGTACAAATAATTAAATTTTAATCAAAAGAAATCCTGTTCTTGTTTTTTCTACATACAGTTTCCAAATGTACACACAATAACCTATTAAAATTGGGTGGCAGCACTGTAGACAACTAACTTGTGCATGTTCATATCTTGTACAGTTTAGTGTATTCGAAACAAGTTTTAAAAGGCAACATCAATGTAGCTTGACCTCCTCTTTTATTTCAATATAATTCATCACCCTTAAACTAAACAGAAGAGCAAAGTTTTAGCTATGAGAACAATAGTTCATCCGAAGCAGCAGGTGGCGCTAAAAATTCTTCTCGGATCAGCCGTTTCTTCTTTCAGCTAACGCTAGCCGACAGCTAACAACAACACAAGATCCCGGATTAGTGTTTTAATTTGAGCTGAACAAAAAGGTGAGTCTTTGGCAAACCGAGTTGAACAACCTTATAAGAATATAAAAGGTTTCAAATAGCTGTATAATCAGTCGCATGTCCAGTAGAAAACCATGATCTTTGCGTATTTTTTCCCGTCCTTTTTGTTAGGCTTGGTGCTAGTCAGGAGCTGTTTCCGAGCTATCGATTTAACCATGAAATTACATAACGTTTTATTTTTATACATGATAGAAATATAAGTCAAAATCACAATGTAACGTTACGTTTATTTTTTTTTTCATTTTGGCCTGAAATATTTTGACAATATTAAGTCATATTTACGTTGTAGTTTAATTTGAACTTCTTAAACAATAGCACTAGACCTGAAGCATTATCGCTATGTTTTTGTTAGATTTTGCACATTGCAGATTTTCCTCTCTATTTAACGGGGGAAATACTAGTGTATATATTATATGACGAATTTAACTTCTCACATAGTTTTCTCTATTGTGTTATGATTTATAGAGAAGTTTAACAAGTCTCAATTTACAAAATGCCTCATTGATTGATATTTTAATGCATTTTGAGCCTATGTAAAGTGACTGCTTCTTTCAAATTGTGTAAACTTTAAATGTTTGTTTATTTACTTCTATCTTTTTACATTCCCCTTATAAAAAGTTATATTTGGATTGTATCTGTTAAGTTACAGGTTAGATAGTAAGTATTTTTTGATGCAAGTAACCTTTTGCTTTCAGATGCTGGCAGCACATCATACAAAATAATAATTTAACGTTACAATGGTTGATTTGATCTGTCAAAAATATCCTTAAAGAGCGTAATGCCTACAATGTAGTGATTACAATAAATCTGAGTAAAGTTAATGTGATAAATCGTTTTCTCAACCATCCTTTGAAATGTGTGCTGTATCTAAGTAATTTGTATTAGTCTATACCTTTTCTTGTATATATTCAGTTTCAAAGAGTTTTTATTATAATTCTCTCACATCAAATTTAAAGAAAATATCGGTTGAATATTAGTTAATGTTGTTTTGAAGTTAAACCACAAGTGTTCGGTAGGATCGTTCTCTCTTGGGAGTTTCCAAAGCTCCTTGGGACTTTCCCTGGTAACAGTGAAATAAACAAATGTGCATATAATCTGACCTTTGTGTTTGAGGATGTGGTACTTGCATTATTTAAATGTAGGTTTCTTTTATTAACAATTCCCTCTAGCTTATAAACTTTTCATTTGCACAATTGACATAATAAATTGTAAATAAATTTAGTATAAACCATGCCTTTTAGAAAGAAGTGCTGAAATTATTAATTGCCTAATCCTGACTCGTCATCTATGAAAAATAACCATAATCATTGCCTTTTGATAATTTTAAATGTTCTCTGGACTATGCAGACTCTGAAACAGATTCAAAATGATATATACAGTGCCATTATTTAGTTTAAATATGGGCACTATTAACATTGGCATATAAAAAAAAACTAAAAAATTACATATTTTCAGATTTTTACCAATAATGCATTTTTTTTTTGTAAAAAATCTCTATTCAGAAAACGTAAGCCACTATATTTCAACTTTCAACAAGTCTCCATGTACAATCAATAGTTGACTTGTTGAGTAAGTTCGCTACTTAAATTATTGTTAGTTGCAGCTCTAGTAAAGTGTAATTACATGTTCTATATGACTGAACTGTACAAAGAATATTGACTTTAGGGCTGGGTTTGGAATTGGGATTTCAGCCTAAAAGATAATAAATTGTATCGTCTGTCATCCAGGCCTAATGTTATTGAATGTTGAAATTGAAATTAAACTAGGATATTTGTTTTGCGCACAAGGATATACAGTCCTTTCAAATCAGATATTTATATTGGCTATTGATTCCGTCCAAGCTTAATTTTAAAATCACAATGGAGAAAGGTTTTTAATTCTGACAAGTTCTCTGCTCTCCCAAGCCGCTAGGCACTTTTAAAATGTATGTACATTTTTTAGTGCATGCATGCAATAGAACATAGACTCAAACTGAAATTGAGCTTTCTACACATTTAAAGCCTCTTCACACCCTCACAGAAAACTTGGAATCCAAAGAAAGCTACAGGTCTCTGCTTTCATTTTAAATAATTGACTGTGTGCATAAGAGCTGTTTATTTTCAAATCCGGAGACTTTAGCATTAGCATTAAGACACAGACACATCTTTTTATAAACACACTCCTTTGGTGAAATATTCTCTTCATTTGTAAAGTATTTAACATGTTTTCAAAGAAATAAGTTCAAAAACTCACTGTTCAGTGCCTGATCTTTAGTAATTTTTCATTTTAGACTGAGGGAGTGAAAACCTCACTGAAATGAATTAAACAGGAAATGAACCTGCCGGTAAGATGTTAGCATTTTTGAAAATAAATAGGGCAGTGCACAGAGTCAATTAGTTGTTGTTGTTTTTTTGTTTTTTGATTTGAAAAATCTTGTTGTCATCTGAGTTAGGCATTCTAAAGTCTAGAAGTGACTGTAGCACTGCAGAGGCTAGAACAATTTTGATCAAAAAGTTGCCAAGTGCAGCTTTTAATGCCAAAAAAAGTACTTCCACGTTTGGCCAATTGAGGCCGCTATTCAGCTGAAATCAGTTAAAATCTTGAAAACAATGCACTTAAATTATTATGCATGATTATGTCAGAGTACTGATACCAATATTGATACCACACAGAGTTACTTATTATTTAATTTTGTTGAATAGCACATCTTTTGCATAAATATATCAATTACTACTCATCAACAAAGAGTTGGGCTTAAAGGTTGATTACATTTACTTATGGGTATTTGTGAGTCCACAGCAAGCAAAAAGCATAATTTTAATATAGTTTATATTTTAGCTTGTTTTCACCTCTATTGATTAGAATAAGATTATCGGGAGTTGGCGTAATGCGATATACTCGTGAATGTTTTTTTTTTTTCTTTTTTTATAACATACCTACTTTGTATTTGTATATGTAATTGTCTGTTTCACTTAACATTGTGCATTTTGGCTTTTTTTTTTTTTTTGAAGGGGGAAAGCCTTGTCCATTTCAACATGCATTTGACACAGACATATGTTTGAGGTGGAGCACTAAGTGGAGAGGCAATTTTTCTTTCTATCCTTGTTGCCCTGGACACCTGTCACGCTGGCAATGTCTAGAGTCCCGAGTCCCCCTCCCCCTGCGGAAATGTCCAGTGGGCCTGTGGCTGAGAGCTGGTGCTACACACAGGTAAGCTGACAATTTCTGCTAAGATCTATCCTTCATTGATTTTTTTTTATCAAAGGTTAACATTAGATTTTATTTAATTTTTTTATGAAACACAACTATCTTGTCTCAGTTTATGACAACAGAATTTTAACTGGGTGATTCTCTGTCCAGATCAAAGTGGTGAAGTTCTCATACATGTGGACCATTAACAATTTTAGCTTCTGTCGTGAGGAGATGGGGGAGGTCATCAAGAGCTCTACCTTCTCCTCTGGGGCCAATGACAAGCTGAAATGGTACTTTGCCAAGGCAGATAATAGTTGTTTTTATTAGTTATTGTTTTCTTTTCGAAACAATAATTTGTATAAATAGTTAACTTTGATAAAGAATTCTTATCCTTTCATCAGGTGTTTGCGAGTGAATCCAAAAGGTCTGGATGAGGAGAGTAAAGACTACCTTTCTCTCTATCTGCTGCTGGTCAGCTGTCCTAAAGCTGAAGTCCGTGCGAAGTTCAAGTTTTCCATTTTAAATGCTAAAGGGAAGAGACCAAAGCTATGGGCAAGTGCACAGAGCTGCAATGATAAAAGAAACTATTGTTATCACATATTTAATTTGCAATTTTCTTGCTTCTGCAGAGAGCCAGAGGGCATATCGTTTTGTCCAAGGGAAAGATTGGGGTTTTAAGAAGTTCATCCGAAGAGACTTTCTACTCGATGAGGCCAATGGCCTTTTACCAGATGACAAACTGACTCTTTTCTGTGAGGTACATTTGTTATTTCAATTACTGTTTGATATACAAGTTGCTTAAGGTAACTACATTTAAATATATTTTAGTTTATCTAGAAGAAATGTAGTTGCACTGCGCTTTTTTTACTGTTTTGCCCATAGTAAAGCATACAGGGTGAAAAAAATGAATACATGTGTAGATTAAAAGAAAGGGTAACACTAGCAAAAGTAGTGAGAGCCATTATAAACTATAGTAAAAGTCTTGGTCACTAAAGTGGTAATAGTGATTGCTGCATTTCCAACTCATTCAGGCAGTTTTACATTCATTTCGCCCAATACTAAGTGTTTTAATACTTTTTTCACTTTGTACTATTTCATCAACAAAACTGTGTCTCTTTCCAGGTGAGTGTTGTGCAAGACTCCGTCAACATATCGGGCCAGAACACAATGAACATGGTGAAGGTGCCTGACTGCCGGTTAGCAGATGAGCTGGGAGGCCTGTGGGAGAACTCGCGCTTCACAGACTGCTCCCTGTGTGTGGCTGGACAGGAGTTTCAGGCCCATAAAGCAATTTTAGCAGGTAGGACACGGACACAACCCACGTTCAATACATTTATGATAATGTACTACCAATTTAAAAGAGGTTTATTTAGGAATACGCAAGAAAAAATGGAAGTAATGCTCTAATGTGTTTTTCAGCGCGCTCACCAGTATTCAGTGCAATGTTTGAACACGAGATGGAGGAGAGCAAGAAGGTATTTGTGTATGCTGACCAAGACTTCATTTTTAATTTGTGTACACTTACTTATGAGAGATACAAAAATGAAACATTTTAATAACTAATAATACAGTTTTTGTTTTTTGTTTTAGAACCGTGTTGAGATCAATGATGTGGAGCCAGAGGTCTTTAAAGAGATGATGTGCTTTATCTACACAGACAAGGCTCCAAACTTGGACAAAATGGCAGATGATTTACTTGCAGCTGCTGATAAGGTTGCGTCCTAATACATTCTATTTGTATCCTGGCAACATGCAATTTTTTTATCTGGGCACTGTTACTTTTAGATCTTTACCAGGTGAGCCGCGGCCACTAACGGACATAACCATGCATCAGAACAACAGCTTTATCACGCACGGCTCAAACACTACATCAGAAAAGCCGGACATAAGAAAATACGTATATTGTGTCAAATATGGATACAAAGACATGGTTATGAATATAGTGATACAATGGTCCAAATTTGTGTATCCAATATTGCTAACAATAGCTGAAATGGTAGCGCTTGTCTCAGCTACAGAACTTTCTCTTTACTTTCCTGCAAAACTCTACATCATAAACCTTCATTTAAACTTTGTTCTGACGCATCTTGAAATTAGTTGTGCTAAACTTACACTGTATCTGCCAGAAAATGTCTCTAAAAGATGTAAAAAGTTCAGTTTCCCATTGAACTTCATCTATGACTTTCCTTCACAGCAGGTTACGCCTCAAAATATGACACATTGTTGATTATATCTATGGAAGTGTTTTTTAGATTTGAGTATTTAAAAACATATAAAATTTATATTATAAAAACAAAACAAAAATCCAAATTTAGTGAAAGTTGTATTTATCTTGTCAGTCAAGCACAAGCAGTTTGGTTTCACAAAAATACATTGTGCACTATAGAAGATGTTTTTTTTTCCCTAGCGTGAAAAAGTTATTAATCCAAGTCGCGTTGAACATTGTAGATCAATGCTTCTGCATTACTTACAGATAAAATATATTCATAGTCACAAATTGTACATAATAATATAGTATACTGATGACACTTGTGACGTCTCTTATAACTTAAGCTACTAAAAACTGCTAACAAGTACTTTGTTTAATGTTCAGTACGCTCTGGAGAGACTGAAGGTGATGTGTGAGGATGCTCTTTGCACCAGTCTCTCTGTGGACAACGCGGCGGAAATCCTGATCCTGGCCGACTTGCACAGCGCCGACCAACTCAAAACACAAGCTGTTGACTTCATCAACTAGTAAGAACATGTGAAATATCACTAATGTTGTTTTTATCTATTTAATAATATTTTTTTTCTTTGAAGCTTTATAATGAACTTGTGACAAATGGTTGCATCCACAAGTAGTAGTTGCCTTATTAATAATACCAACAATTTGCCTATCATAATCTTTACTTACATTTATTTTTATTTTGCCAAAACAGCTGACGTTTATACAATATACAACGTTTTTTTTGGATTACACTGTAGCAGAGTGGTTAAAGCTCTGGCTTCCCAATAAGGGGTTTGTGGGCTTGACTCTCAGGTCGGACCAAAGCAACATCAGCACGATCTCTCTGGGTGGAGTTTGCATGTTCTCCTCATGTAACTGTGTGTTTTCTCAAAGTACTCCGGTTTCCTCCCACCTCCAAAAACATGTATGTTTAGATTAATTGAGCATCACTGTAAATTAGTGAATGATTGAGAGTGAATGTCTGTCTGTCTCTAACCCTGTGACGAGTTGGCCACTGTCCAGGGTGTTCCACTGCCTAAGGCCCAATTCACTGGATAAAGGCTCCAGTCACCTGCGATGTGAAGTTGTAGGAAATGAATGAATGAATGAACAGTGTTTTGCTAATATATATTTCCGATAAAACTAAAATATTATAACTTTTTTTTGCAGAATCAGACACAATTTGTGTCATCACATTTATCTTAAATTATCACGTGTGAAAGAAAATTACAGAATGGCCAAAGATTAGTGAGAATCTTTTTTTTTTCTCTCCAATTTATGTTTTTTAAGTATTATTAAACTGTTGATACTTTTTAGTGATATTTTTAAAATTTAAATCCGAAAAGGAAAAAAAGATAAATCTAGTTAGTTAATATTTGAAACAGTATCTAACATTTAAACTATTAATTTGAACATTTTTTGCTTTTATATAAAAAAAATAATTGCAGTGCTTTGGGGCCGAGTTTCAATAGATGCAGCAAATAACACCAAAATATGCTTGAAAAGGGCTTGAATATTATCTTGTAAAGATAATATAATACCTAAACATGTTTTGACTGAAGGTTCCAAAGTATTTTTTTTATGTATTTTTGCAATAAACCCTCAAATGAAATCTTTCCTCTCCTTTTTAGTCATGCTGCAGAGGTGATGGAGACCGCAGGTTGGAAGTCTATGGTGGCATCCCATCCTCATCTTGTTGCTGAAGCTTACCGCTCGCTGGCCTCAGCTCAGTGCCCCTTTCTGGGACCCCCTCGAAAGCGTCTCAAACAGTCGTAACAGCCCGGCGGCAAAACAAAAACAGAAACACACAGACCACCCCTATGACGCACAGGGATCACCTCTGACGTTGCCGTTACCTATCACACTACCTACAAGCTGTCATTGAACTCCCCTTTTGTCCCATCCGAATCTGCTGTTTTTAAGTCTCCTCTGAGGACACATGGAAACGGACGAGGAGGACATGGAGGAAAAGAACAGTTGGGCTTGTGGATGTTTGTGGTTTACTAAAAGACACAACACCCCTCCTTTTCACTCCTCAGCTGTTGCTTTGTGAGGTCTGACATTGTGCTCTTTTACATGTTTAATGGTTCAAACTAAAATCCCGTGACATCCACTGCTACTTCCTGTGTAGGATTTCATACAGGATGATGAACTGGACAAATTAATTTCAATGGGGGGCAACTGTGCAGATAGTCAACCGCCCTCCAGTGTCAAGCGTGGATTATTCAAGTCTGTTTCCTGACAACGCTTTTTTCTGCCATCTGCGCCTGATGTTGTCGGCGGAAAAACGTGAATTTGGGTGTTTGTTGAACTAAATTTACAAGTAATTAAAATCAAGTGAGCTTGTTCACAGAACTTGAAGCCCCCGCTGAAGGAAACCAAGGGCTATAGTAGACCAGAAGACGAAGGAGAAAATCATTAAATTAATTTTCCCAAAGATAATTGGGAAACATTGCACTAAAGTCACAGGTCACTCATCATCAACCCCTACCAGCAGTCAAGTAGAAATACTCAAGCACAGTGTTATGGCTACAGACCAGTTAAATGACCAATAACCAGTTCCCTTTAAGATTTATCAACAAGTCTATGCGTGTAATCCGTATATTCTCTGCATTAAGCATCACTTTTTAAATCGTTCAGGTAATTCCAGTAAACATGGGACAAGAGAAAAGACAACGCACAAGTTGATATGCATTTTCTGTTAGGACTTGTCATCTGAAGCCCGCTGTGCACTAGAGGATTTTGAATTTTTCCACATTTTTAAAATGTGTCAGAAAAGTGCAGGCCACAGACATTAAGGCATTTGTAACAGTTTTTTGTCTCACAGTCGAAGAAGAAGTTCAGCTAGATATTAGCTAGTAAAATGTGTTTTGGTCTGCTTTTTCCCCCCCACAAATTTAAGAGCCTTCACTAGGCAGCACTGTTTGGTGCCGTCTGGCTGCTCTGATTGGAGTTAAAGCTCCTCAGAATAACATGTTGGAACCTAACAATTATAGCAACATTGTCATAGAGCAGGGGTGTTAAACTGGCGACCCAGATGATTTCATGCGGCCCACAGGATGACTTCTGATTATTACTGCTTGTGGCCCGCTGATAAAAGTACATAACAATTTGAACTACAGGTCCCACAATACACCAGTGCCGACTCAGTCCTTCCTCTGCAGCCCTGTTCAGCAGAGCAAAGCTTATATTTTTGAGATCTTACCTTTTAAATCTCTAATATGCACTGGACTCGCAAATTGTATGCAAAATTTGAATTTACTATTAAGGACAGTCAATACAAAATAGTGTAATGTAATACAATATAAATGTGGACATATTTGTGTTATATTAAGCCTTGTATAGCATTATTGCCATATTTGAATATAACACAGGTAGACCTATATTTAAAACTGCAGCCCTCCACCAACTTTGACCTCAGCCAATTTAGCCCCTGCCCCATTTGAGTTTGATACCCCTGTCACACAGTAACCCACAGAGATACAAGCAACTCTGTGGTGAGACAAACCACAGCTTCAGAAAACAAACATTTCTAGTGTGCAGCGAGCTTTAGCCACTGAGAGAAGTAATGTCAACTGAAAAAAAAAATCAAATTGACAATAATAGTCATGTTACCTTTATTTTAAAAGCTAAACTGTCAGCTGTTTTTTGTTTTTCAGATGTGTCATTTATATTTTTCCCATAGAAATTTGTACAGATCAAGTGATTTTGAATTTGTGTAAACTAAAGTATTTTCAACTGTTCAAATGTTTTCTTTACAGATGGGAAAACTCTGATCATGAATGAACACGTTTTAATGTTCATAGGAAACAGAATGTGAAACACGCAGGCAAACAATATGAAATCAATTTGAAAGTTATTGTTTGGTGGAAAATGGTAATGACAGAAAGAATTGTTGATATTTCTTTCCTGTAGATATTGCTCATTATGACACTTAGTTGTTGCCATTTTTTGTTCCCAAAAGAATAAACCACAGCTATTTTGTATTTAAAAGCCATTGTTTGCTTTTTTCGTCACACTTACTTGCTTATAAGAGAAAACTAGGCTAAATGTACTTTAAACATATATTTTCAAAAAAAGGCATGCCAGGGGAGGAAAGTTGGTTTGAGAGTCTGAAACGGACTAATTGACCAACAGGCTAACTATTTGAAATATTTTTAAGATTTGGAAAGAAAGAGCCCAAAGCTGTGCTGTGGCTGTGCTGCTGTTGGTCTGAATGAATGCAGGAGGATATTAGGGCTGCAGCAGGTTAATGGATTATTCACAACTAATCAATTATTGAATTAATCGTCAACAAATTTAGAAATCAATTAATAGTTAACTGGTCTAACTATTAATCACCTAAAATGCCTGAATTGAAAAAAAAATTACATTTTACAATTCCAACTGGGCAACAAAGACATTGAAGATAGTAAAGTTGATGATTTTACTAGAAAAAATAAAATCTTAAATTAGTCAGTGTTACTAGAAAGCATAAATTTGTAAATGTGACTTAAGTCGAGTGATTCTGAAAATTCTACATTAGTAGATATTTCTGTGATTATCTCAAGAGAACAGCAGCATTTTTTACTATTTTCAAATGAGAAAATTCATGTCTTGCTCTAAACAGTATTTAGCAAAACAACAACCTTTTATAATCGTTTAATTGGCAAATCTTAATTTAAATGCAGTAAACTCATGGTCTAATTTAATTTTAGGCTATGTAGCTGAAAAGCTATTTTGTCTGTAAATATAGGCCACAGCTCCAAAACATCATCATACAATGCTTTGTCTGGATCAAAATTTGTAATAATCTTGTAGTCATGTGACTTTTGTGTTTTTAACAACTAATCGCTTAATCGAAAGAATAATCCAGCAAATCAATTACCAAGGATCATTAGTTGCAGCTCTAGTGGATATTAACCGTGTGGGGAAAAAAAAAGTGCAATTGTTTGTAAAAATCAGTTACCCAAGCTTAAGCATACATAACATGCGAATACAATTTTAGATGAAAATTTATTAATTAAATCACCTCTTCACAATATGCACCAATATGCGGGGTTAGGTGGTAGGTTGGGATAGGGCTTTTCTGAGCACTCAGTGATCAGCTGCAGAACAAAACAAGGAGGAATCAATTTTAATAAAACGTGGTAAACTAATGATGAGAGAAAACAGTTACAGCAAGGTTAAAAACTTAGGAAAAAAATGCATAATAGGTCTACTTTAAAGTAACAGGTTCAATTTTCAACAGTTTGTTTTGGCCATATTAGAATGTCTTTTTGTTGAATCTAGACTGATGTGAACATGAAGATGGAAATCAGATGTCTGGCATCAGATGTAACATTTCATTACCTCCAGTTAAGATCAGATTTTGTCTGTGCTATGGAAATTTAGTCAGTGGCCTAGAACAGGCGCTTGTTTTATATCGGAATTCTGGTCATGTACACAAACCCAGCACATACAACATTACATTGTCAGATAGAGTTGCAGCAGTTTAATGGTTTTATATACAGTACATTCCCAATGTTTGCTCTCCTTGTTTTACATCTTGATCAGGGAAGTGCAGTATCAGTTGTGTTTACCATAGAAATCTTTTTATGCCAGGGCTATTTAACGCTATTTTCCCAAGGGCCACATTTTCCTGCAAACCTTGGCTTTTGGGTCGGAAGTTTAAGCTGGGACACGATTTTAACACAATTAGGAATGGCACAAAACATTGTGATTTCACACTGTAAAATAACATCTACTGTATTCAACATTACTCTACAATGCCATTTAATTTCTGAATGAAAACTAAATATGCAAGACTAAACACTAACGAGGTAGGTCTAAAAAAGACTAACCTAGAACCAAATTTGTCTAAAGCAGAGCTGACCCTGTGCATAGAAGAAGTTAATTTTTAATATGTAAAACTTTAGCGTTAGCATCGACAGACAAACACATCTTTTTATAAACACACTTTGGTCCCTTCTCCTCATTTGTAAAGTGTTTAACACGTTTTCATAGAAAACCATACTGAGGCAGTGAAAACCCATTGAAATGAACTAAACAGGAAATGAACATGCCAACAGGAAATTTGCATTTTTGAAAAATAAATAAGCCAACTGACTTCTGTCATTTCCTAATCAGAGTCACTTGATGAAATATGAGTCAACCATGCTAGTAGTTAGAATATGCCCGGGACTACAGATGAAAAATAGCCGCCTGGCTAATTCTGGTATATTTACATGTAAATGTTAATTAATATGCAGTGTCCATTAAATAAATAAATAAATAAATCAATAAATAAATAAAGTGTTGCTGCAGTTACACACTAACGTTTCAACTTTTGACTCAAATTCAGCATTGACTCCAATTGGGGAGTGACAGAGCCAATTGGCTCTGTGCACGGAATGTCAGTTGGCTTGTTTAACTTCTGTACTTATGAGTACTTCCTGTTAGTGTTAGCTTTTAGACTTAAAGACATCTCCTTATAAACACAAAAGTGTGCATTGGTGAAATATTCTCCTGATTTGTAAAGTCTTTAAAATGTTTTCAGAGACATACATCACAACTCATTGTTTACTGCCTGATCTTTTGAATATTTATTCATTTAAAACGACACAGTGAAAGCGTCATAGAAATGAACAGGAAATACTCATAAGTACAGAAGCTAGCTATTTTGAAAATAGGACAAAGACAGGTACAAACCAGGTTTAAAGAAATAATATATTTTCCAGTGTTTGGAAGGTGGACGGTGGGCCGGATTTAACCGGTTGGAAGGCCTGATTTGGCCCCTGGGCCTCATGTTGAATAGCCCTGTTTATCGCTTTCATATTTTTTCACATTGTATATGATACTAGGTCTTTATTCTTATTGGCCTCATGAGAGAGGGCTACAATAGACAATCTGGTCCTTTTGTAGATGAAGTGGTGGATAACTGCTTATTATTTAACACAAAGATGAAAAGCTTCATGTTTCAGGAAGATGTATTTAAAAGAGGGAGCATAATGGACCATTTAACAGGATTCAGCTCAAACGGTTCACTGGGTAAAGCATTTACTGGGTGAATATATTTTTACATATCTACCTAAGAGTGGATGCTATATATGCTTCTGGTAGTAGCCTACCATCAATGCATGTGCTACATTGCTTGCAAAAATGCAATTGTGCATTCTGTGGTCTATACTTTTTCTGGGAGTGCTTGGTGAGTTCCTACCTATGTAATTACTTTAAATAAAAAAATATTTAACGCAAGATTTACATATTCTTTCATTTGGAATTTACAGGAATAGCTACTGCTCAAGGCAATGGTAAGTAGCAGTATTATTCATATTTCATATCCATCAAAGAATGTTTTTATGGAGATGTTTACAGCCTGTTTTCTGTCAAAACAAATGATTTTAATTTTTTGGCAACTTTAAATGAAAACTATGAAAACTAAACTAAATCAATTTTGTATTTGGTTTTAGACAGGAAAAGTATAATTGAAATTAAAGCCGCAAGCGGCATTGAACGGCCCTCGCGGGCCGCGCTACGCCGCCGCCGCCCCGCAACGCAAGAGGGGGCGCTTCGCGCCCCAATTACCTTCTTTATATTACAACTATTGCCAAATGAATGGCGCTTCGCGCCTGCTTTTCTTCTCTTTAAGCATTACTGTTTTCTGTAACTGTCTTACTTTTTTACAAAATCTAATGTATTTTGTTGACCAACTCCTCACGAGGATCTTCACCAAATTTCAGCTTATTCGGGCTAACGGCCGAAGAGAAAGGCTGAAAATATGACTAAAAACACCAAAGATGCGTGTGACTGCAGGCCTGAGACTGCAGCCTCCGGCTGTATAGATTTATACTGCCATTTAAATAAAATGGAGGATTTACAGTGTCGCTGTCGCGACACCATAAGAGATAGACATATGGTTCCATTGACTTTTTTGTTCAGAATACCACAAAGGAATTTTGTGCAAAATTTCAAATGTTTTGGAAAAACTAAAATTTAAATTTCCATTTAAATTTTTTGACAAATTTCAAAAATCTTGGACAATATGTGCGGCTTCGCCGCACAGAGACCATACAGCTTGTGAACAAAATATGGATAACTTTTGATCCCACACTCCTCAAGATGATTGTCACCAATTTTGAGGTTGCTCGGGCTTACGCCCGAGGAGGAGTTAGTGAAAGTATAACTTGTTAAAAATCTGCTATTTTCAGAGATTTGGCAATTTTTCCATTAGGATAACATTGAGTGTTTCTCTCATCACTACGGCTTCGCCGTAATTATTAGGGCATAGGTCTGATTGACTTTTTTGATCGGAATGCCAAAATAGAATTTTGTGCAAAATTTCAACAAATTTCGACAAACTAAATTTTGTGCGCCCCATGTTAAAATGTATTTAAGTCTGTAGGGGGCGCTGACGCGCCAAATTTATTTTTTTCTCATCAAGTAGGTTAAGGGCCAGGAGTTTAACAACTGATGCGAATTTTATAAAATTCGGACTTTATTTGTGGAAATGGGAGTAAATTCAATTTTTCAGAATTTTCTAAATTTTTTATGTTTTTTTGCGGCTTCGCCGCAAACAAACGGTAATGCTTACACCAGTAAATTGGATAACTTTTGATGGCACACTTCTCAAGACGATACTCACCAATTTTGAGGTTGCTCGGGCTTACGCCCGAGGAGGAGAAGATAAAAGTGTGACGTGAAAAAAAAATGCTGAGTCATGTTTAGCAAAATTTGAACGCATATAGCCGACATCTGGTGGGGGGGACGGCGTTGCCGTAATATTTTTTTTTCTTGTATCGTTACTATCTACTTCTGTGCCGAATTTCAAGGTTCTACGTTCAAATTTTTTTTGGGCCATTTCGTATTCCCCAATTCATTTTGCGCACTCTAGGTGGCGCTGACGCGCCACTTTTTTGAGTTTTGAAAAACGGAAATTGCCAGAAATTAGAGAAGCGCGAGTTTTAGGAGTGTGCAAATTTTCCTGACTTTTCGTCAGTGCTTAGTGGGTGATAAATAGGTGAGTTGGTCCCGAGAAGAATAATAATAATAATAAGAAGAATAATATTCCGATACGAGAACAATGTTTCCCAAAATTTTTATTTCATAAACTATATATTTTCGGAAAGCGCGCGCGTCGTGTAACGTCATGGTGAGGGTCCTGGGTCACTGACGGGCACTTTGTGCCCGTCAGTGACTTTCGAAGTGGGCTCCGCCCACTTTTTTTTACTAGCCCCATATACGATAATAATGTTCGATTTTTCCACTCATTACTTATATGCACGGAACGTGCATGAGTAGGGGAACGCGTGAGTGGACGACTCAGCGCAAACGAGTGCTTTACGTGGGAATGACGACCGCTTCGCGGTCGTCATTCCACGTAAAGCACTCGTTTCGTGCACACTTCGTGTGCATTTCGCACGGGCTTCGCCGTTTACGGTAATAATGTTTAGCCTAGCAACTACTAATTTACATGCACGGGACGTGCATGAGTTGGGGAAGGCTTGGGTGAGTGTTTGAGGCGGGTCGTGCGCTTCGCGCACGATTTCGTGCGCACTTCGTGCGCACTTTCGCAGTCGTGCTTCGCACGACACTTACGAAAGCAATAGGCCCATCGCCTGCTTGGGGCGCTCGGGCCTAATGAGTGCCAAAAAGTTGTTTGTCTCATTATTATGAGTACATTAGATACACATAATTGATTTATTAGCCAATTGTCGTAATTTTTATTGATGTAAAATCAATTAAAAAAAAAGAGTATATTATATGATTTTTTTTTCTCTCCAGTTCCTCTTTATCCTATTGAAGGAACTCTATCTCCTGCCTCCGATGATGGAAGTTCTCCCTTGATAAACCTACAACAATGTTTTATATTTTTTGGAACACAGTATTGTCAACTCTTTGTATGGGACACATTCTTTATTATTACTACTGAAAAAATGAAAGAATCAATGCAAAACATTAAACCTGCTTTTTAATAGCATAATTGAAATGCTTATGTATTGCAGGTTAACCAAAATGGACATTTGACTTTGAAAGCCCATGGGGAAGGTATATTCCCCAAAAGTTTCCTATGCATGGACCCAGGGACATCATAGCTCCTTTCTGGACAGATTTGGACAACAGACAACATGGGAAAGTCTTTTACAATCAATATACTAATGGCCCTGTACTTCAACAAGCTTCTAATGACATCAAAACACACTTCCTAATAAATCAATTTTTAGCCAGCTGGGTTTTTGTTGCAACATGGTATCAGGTGGCCTATTATCCAAATTTTGGAGATGTATGTATTTTCTTGTTCAGTCTCTAGGAGTAACGCAAACAAACATAAATCTCACAAATTAATCCTTCTAGGGCTCAACGATACAAGTTGTAATAATCAGTGATGGAAACTTGTCTTTTTTGATTATAAATTATGAAACATTATACCCAGCAATACATAATGTGCAGGTAAGATTATCTATAGGAAATAAACAACTGTAAGTAGGAAATAAACATCTGTATGTTGTATGTTTCCAGGCAGGCTATGATACAACAAACTCCACTCACTACTTTTCAATTCCTGGATCATTTTCATCTACTGCTACTGGACCAAACTCCACCTTGTGCCTCAACAGTAATGTCAATGTACCAGGGCGTTGGGCTTTCCGAATAGACAGTGAGCCTTTGAACCGTGCTGGTAATTTCTATATATTTTTTTTCTTTAATTTTTTTAATTAAATTTAATTAAAATAAAGTTGTATATCTTTAACTTCCAATACTACTACTATTACTATTACTAATACTTCTACTACAACTAATACTGCTACATCTAACACTAATGACAACAATAAGAAAACCTTGATTTGTATGGTACTTATCAAAAATATGTCAAAAAGTGGGGCACTATTTGTCATTAAAACATAGATCAAAAACCATGATTAACAATATATTTAGAAATACAGTATATACAAAGTTAAGATAAAGCTGCACTATAAAAATTGTTTTTTAGGTTAGATTGAAAAGCAGCTAGGTGGAAGAACTTTGGGGGCCTCAGCAAAAGGTGGGGGTGCAGCTGGGAGCTGGGAACAAATGATAACCACAAAACACAAATGTACGCAAGACTGAGGCCACGGTTTAAGTTTTGTTTGAATGGTCTGAACTAGTTGCGTTGACCTATTATTCTTTGCCCTATTTTCTGATAAAAAGAAAAAAGAAACTTGTTTACAAAGAAACTGCACACACCTGCAACGAAATGTGATATACATCTTGGCAGGCAGGAGTGAATACAATTTTCTATATACACCTAATTGTATCATTCTAAATTTCACTTTTTTTCAGTTCTTCCTCCAGAGGAAGAAATCTTTTGGATTGACAGTAAATGTACAACAAAGTGTAGCTATAATGGACATGAATGGTTTGTTACAATGAATCCTGCCCCTTTTCACAAGTTTGTGAATCAGTAAATGATTCTCGGTTCACCTGCCAGTCTATCCAGAAAGGGACCTGCATCATCAGTGGTGATCCTCATTACATCATGTTTGACGGGGAGCTGCACCACTTCCAAGGTCCCTGCACTTATGTCTTGTCCGAGCAATGTGGTGCCACGGAAGGACTGCCCAATTACAGAGTAGAAGGCTCCAATGAACATCGGGGCAGTGCTGCCACTTGGACTAAACTGGTCAAAGTATTTGTTTACACGGAAACAATTGAGCTTGTCAGAGGACATCGTGGTGAAGCTAAGGTTTGCAGTTACATACATTATACATTTAATAGTCAAAAACAGCATTATATAAAAGATTGTTGCTGTTTTACAGGTCAATGGTGAATTTAAAACAACGCCATTTTTCCTCAGCAACGGTGATGTTCATGTTTACACATCAGGTTTTTCTATTGTTGTTACTACTATCTTTGGTTTGGAAGTTTCCTACGACGCAAATCATCATGTGGTAATCAAAGTGCCATACAGTTACCATGGGGCAACATGTGGCCTTTGTGGAAACTTTAACAGTAATGGTACTGATGACTTTCAAACACCACAAGGAGAAATTGTGAGCGTTGTTGAGTTTGGTAATAGCTGGAGAGTGGTAAAGGATGATGAGCCTGACTGTGAGAGCATATGTGAAGGTCCAGAATGTGGTGACTGCCCTGAAGATATGAAAGTTTTATACGCAAGTACTGAACACTGCGGCATCCTTCAAGACAGATCAGGTCCTTTTGCAGCCTGTCACCAAGTGCTTTCCCCGGAGCCTTTTGTGCACAATTGTGTGTTTGATTTGTGTTTGGAGAGAGAAGAACATATTCTCTGTCAAGCCCTAGAGGTGTACGCCCGTCATTGTCAAGAAAATGGTGTACAAGTAGCAAGCTGGAGAAGACCCGGCTTCTGTGGTATGCAAATGTCTACTTAATTAAATGGCTTAAAATACAAAGCAACATTTACTCAATTGATTTCAATTTGTTTTAGAAATCCACTGTCCAGCCAACAGCCACTATGAGTCTCAGAGTACAGCATGTCCAGCTACCTGTGTGGATCTCGAGTCTCCCCATGACTGTGCACTCGCTCCCGTTGAGAGTTGCATTTGTAATGAAGGCTATGTTCTGAGCGGGGCAGACTGTGTGCCTCTCCATGAGTGTGGCTGCATGATTGGTGGGCACTACTACCATTCAGGGCAGACCGTAACACTGAACCAAGACTGTAGCAAAGTTTGTGCTTGCATTTCCGGTAACATAACTTGCACTTCCCATAGTTGTGAAGCACATGAACAGTGCAAGGTGGTGGATGGAGAAAGAGGTTGCTACAGTCACACATGCTCCATCTCAGGTAAGATTCTCTATTAAATTCATTATACGAACATGTGTACTTATTATTGTCTCACTTGTAATTGAATCAGTGTAAATTTTCTATGTATTATCAACTCCAAACTGGAACAATATTAATAGAGGAAAATATTAAATACATGTATATATTTTTCCACAGGAATGTCCATCCAACCAGGTGTGTCCTTTTGGGCTGACAGTACCTGTACACAGAAGTGCACCTGCACCAACTCTGGCCTATCGTGTCACAACGAATCCTGTGCCTTTTCCCAAGTTTGTGAATCTATTAATGATTTTCACTTCACCTGCCAGTCTATCCAGAAAGGGACCTGCATCATCAGTGGTGATCCTCATTACATCATGTTTGACGGGGAGCTGCACCACTTCCAAGGTCCCTGCACCTATGTCTTGTCCGAGCAATGTGGTGCCACGGAAGGTCTGCCCAATTACAGAGTAGAAGGCTCCAATGAACATCGGGGCAGTGCTGCCACTTGGACTCGACTGGTCAAAGTATTTGTTTACACAGAAACAATTGAGCTTGTCAAAGGACATCGTGGTGAAGCTAAGGTTTGCAGTTACATACATTATACATTTAATAGTCAAAAACAGCATTATATAAAGATTGTGCTGTTTTACAGGTCAATGGTGAATTTAAAACAACGCCATTTTTTCTCAGCAACGGTGATGTTCATGTTTACACATCAGGTTTTTCTATTGTTGTTACTACTATTTTTGGTTTGGAAGTTTCCTACGACGCAAATCATCATGTGGTAATCAAAGTGCCATACAGTTACCATGGGCAACATGTGGCCTTTGTGGAAACTTTAACAGTAATCGTACTGATGACTTTCAAACACCACAAGGAGAAATTGTGAGCGTTGTTGAGTTTGGTAATAGCTGGAGAGTGGTAAAGGATGATGAGCCTGACTGTGAGAGCGTATGTGAAGGTTCAGAATGCAGTGACTGCCCTGAAGATATGAAAGTTTTATACACAAGTACTGAACACTGCGGCATCCTTCAAGACAGTTCAGGTCCTTTTGCAGCCTGTCACCAAGTGCTTTCCCCGGAGCCTTTTGTGACAATTGTTTGTTTGATTTGTGTTTGGAGATGGGAGAGCAAGATATTCTCTGTCAAGCCCTAGCGGTGTACGCCCATCATTGTCAAGAAAATGGTGTACAAGTAGCAAGCTGGAGAAGCCCGGCTTCTGTGGTATGCAAATGTCTACTTAATTAAATGGCTTAAGATACAAAGCAACATTTCCTCAATTGATTTCAATTTGTTGTAGAAATCCACTGTCCAGCCAACAGCCACTACGAGTCTCAGAGTACAGCATGTCCAGCTTCCTGTGTGGATCTCGAGTCTCCCCATGACTGTGCACTCTCTCCCGTTGAGAGTTGCATTTGTAATGAAGGCTATGTTCTGAGCGGGGCAGACTGTGTGCCTCTCCATGAGTGTGGCTGCATGATTGACGGGCACTACTACCATTCAGGGCAGACCGTAACACTGAACCAAGACTGTAGCAAAGTTTGTGCTTGCATTTCCGGTAACATAACTTGCACTTCCCATAGTTGTGAAGCACATGAACAGTGCAAGGTGGTGGATGGAGAAAGAGGCTGCTACAGTCACACATGCTCCATCTCAGGTAAGATTCTCTTTTAATTCATTATACGAACATGTGTACTTATTATTGTCTCACTTGTAATTGAATCAGTGTAAATTTTCTATGTATTATCAACTCCAAACTGGAACAATATTAATAGAGGAAATATTAAATAGATGTATATATTTTTCCACAGGAATGTCCATCCAGCCAGGTGTGTCCTTTTGGGCTGACAGTACCTGTACACAGAAGTGCACCTGCACCAACTCTGGCCTGTCGTGTCACAACGAATCCTGTGCCTTTTCCCAAGTTTGTGAATCTATTAATGAATTTCACTTCACCTGCCAGTCTATCCAGAAAGGGACCTGCATCATCAGTGGTGATCCTCATTACATCATGTTTGACGGGGAGCTGCACCACTTCCAAGGTCCCTGCACCTATGTCTTGTCCGAGCAATGTGGTGCCACGGAAGGACTGCCCAATTACAGAGTAGAAGGCTCCAATGAACATCGGGGAAGTGCTGCCACTTGGACTCGACTGGTCAAAGTATTTGTTTACACGGAAACAATTGAGCTTGTCAAAGGACATCGTGGTGAAGCTAAGGTTTGCAGTTACATACATTATACATTTAATAGTCAAAAACAGCATTATATATAAGATTGTTGCTGTTTTACAGGTCAATGGTGAATTAAAACAACACCATTTTTTCTCAGCAACGGTGATGTTCATGTTTACACATCAGGTTTTTCTATTGTTGTTACTACTATCTTTGGTTTGGAAGTTTCCTACGACGCAAATCATCATGTGGTAATCAAAGTGCCATACAGTTACCATGGGGCAACATGTGGCCTTTGTGGAAACTTTAACAGTAATGGTACTGATGACTTTCAAACACCACAAGGAGAAATTGTGAGCGTTGTTGAGTTTGGTAATAGCTGGAGAGTGGTAAAGAATGATGAGCCTGACTGTGAGAGCGTATGTGAAGGTCCAGAATGTGTGACTGCCCTGAAGATATGAAAGTTTTATACCAAGTACTGAACACTGCGGCATCCTTCAAGACAGTTCAGGTCCTTTTGCAGCCTGTCACCAAGTGCTTTCCCCGGAGCCTTTTGTGCACAATTGTTTGTTTGATTTGTGTTTGGAGATGGAGAGCAAGATATTCTCTGTCAAGCCCTAGCGGTGTACGCCCATCATTGTCAAGAAAATGGTGTACAAGTAGCAAGCTGGAGAAGCCCGGCTTCTGTGGTATGCAAATGTCTACTTAATTAAATGGCTTAAGATACAAAGCAACATTTACCCAATTGATTTCAATTTGTTGTAGAAATCCACTGTCCAGTCAACAGCCACTACGAGTCTCAGAGTACAGCATGTCCAGCTACCTGTGTGGATCTCGAGTCTCCCCATGACTGTGCACTCGCTCCCGTTGAGAGTTGCATTTGTAATGAAGGCTATGTTCTGAGCGGGGCAGACTGTGTGCCTCTCCATGAGTGTGGCTGCATGATTGATGGGCACTACTACCATTCAGGGCAGACCGTAACACTGAACCAAGACTGTAGCAAAGTTTGTGCTTGCATTTCTGGTAACATAACTTGCACTTCCCATAGTTGTGAAGCACATGAACAGTGCAAGGTGGTGGATGGAGAAAGAGGTTGCTACAGTCACACATGCTCCATCTCAGGTAAGATTCTCTTTTACATTCATTATATGAACATTATTGTCTCACTTGTAATTGAATCAGTGTAATTTTCTATGTATTATCAACGCCAAACGGAACAATATTAATAGAGGAATATATTAGATAAATATATTTTTTTTTTTCCACAGGAATGCCATCCAGCCAGGTGTGTCCTTTTGGGACTGACAGTACCTGTACACAGAAGTGCACCTGCACCAACTCTGGCCTGTCGTGTCACAACGAATCCTGTGCCTCTTCCCAAGTTTGTGAATCTATTAATGATTTTCACTTCACCTGCCAGTCTATCCAGAAAGGGACCTGCATCATCAGTGGTGATCCTCATTACATCATGTTTGACGGGGAGCTGCACCACTTCCAAGGTCCCTGCACCTATGTCTTGTCCGAGCAATGTGGTGCCACGGAAGGTCTGCCCAATTACAGAGTAGAAGGCTCCAATGAACATCGGGGCAGTGCTGCCACTTGGACTCGACTGGTCAAAGTATTTGTTTACACGGAAACAATTGAGCTTGTCAAAGGACATCGTGGTGAAGCTAAGGTTTGCAGTTACATACATTATACATTTAATAGTCAAAAACAGCATTATATAAAAGATTGGTGCTGTTTTACAGGTCAATGGTGAATTTAAAACAACGCCATTTTTCCTCAGCAACGGTGATGTTCATGTTTACACATCAGGTTTTTCTATTGTTGTTACTACTATCTTTGGTTTGGAAGTTTCCTACGACGCAAATCATCATGTGGTAATCAAAGTGCCATACAGTTACCATGGAGCAACATGTGGCCTTTGTGGAAACTTTAACAGTAATCGTACTGATGACTTTCAAACACCACAAGGAGAAATTGTGAGCGTTGTTGAGTTTGGTAATAGCTGGAGAGTGGTAAAGGATGATGAGCCTGACTGTGAGAGCGTATGTGAAGGTTCAGAATGTGGTGACTGCCCTGAAGATATGAAAGTTTTATACGCAAGTACTGAACACTGCGGCATCCTTCAAGACAGTTCAGGTCCTTTTGCAGCCTGTCACCAAGTGCTTTCCCCGGAGCCTTTTGTGCACAATTGTGTGTTTGATTTGTGTTTGGAGAGAGAAGAACATATTCTCTGTCAAGCCCTAGCGGTGTACGCCCATCATTGTCAAGAAAATGGTGTACAAGTAGCAAGCTGGAGAAACCCGGCTTCTGTGGTATGCAAATGTCTACCTAATTAAATGGCTTTAGATAGAAAGCAATATTTACCCAATTGATTTCAATTTGTTGTAGAAATCCACTGTCCAGTCAACAGCCACTACGAGTCTCAGAGTACAGCATGTCCAGCTACCTGTGTGGATCTCGAGTCTCCCCATGACTGTGCACTCGCTCCCGTTGAGAGTTGCATTTGTAATGAAGGCTATGTTCTGAGCGGGGCAGACTGTGTGCCTCTCCATGAGTGTGGCTGCATGATTGATGGGCACTACTACCATTCAGGGCAGACCGTAACACTGAACCAAGACTGTAGCAAAGTTTGTGCTTGCATTTCTGGTAACATAACTTGCACTTCCCATAGTTGTGAAGCACATGAACAGTGCAAGGTGGTGGATGGAGAAAGAGGTTGCTACAGTCACACATGCTCCATCTCAGGTAAGATTCTCTTTTACATTCATTATATGAACATTATTGTCTCACTTGTAATTGAATCAGTGTAAATTTTCTATGTATTATCAACGCCAAACTGGAACAATATTAATAGAGGAAAATATTAGATAAATATATATTTTTTTTCCACAGGAATGTCCATCCAGCCAGGTGTGTCCTTTTGGACTGACAGTACCTGTACACAGAAGTGCACCTGCACCAACTCTGGCCTGTCGTGTCACAACGAATCCTGTGCCTCTTCCCAAGTTTGTGAATCTATTAATGATTTTCACTTCACCTGCCAGTCTATCCAGAAAGGGACCTGCATCATCAGTGGTGATCCTCATTACATCATGTTTGACGGGGAGCTGCACCACTTCCAAGGTCCCTGCACCTATGTCTTGTCCGAGCAATGTGGTGCCACGGAAGGACTGCCCAATTACAGAGTAGAAGGCTCCAATGAACATCGGGGCAGTGCTGCCACTTGGACTCGACTGGTCAAAGTATTTGTTTACACGGAAACAATTGAGCTTGTCAAAGGACATCGTGGTGAAGCTAAGGTTTGCAGTTACATACATTTTACATTTAATAGTCAAAAACAGCATTATATATAAGATTGGTGCTGTTTTACAGGTCAATGGTGAATATAAAACGACGCCATTTTTCCTCAGCAACGGTGATGTTCATGTTTACACATCAGGTTTTTCTATTGTTGTTACTACTATCTTTGGTTTGGAAGTTTCCTACGACGCAAATCATCATGTGGTAATCAAAGTGCCATACAGTTACCATGGAGCAACATGTGGCCTTTGTGGAAACTTTAACAGTAATCGTACTGATGACTTTCAAACACCACAAGGAGAAATTGTGAGCGTTGTTGAGTTTGGTAATAGCTGGAGAGTGGTAAAGGATGATGAGCCTGACTGTGAGAGCGTATGTGAAGGTTCAGATGTGGTGACTGCCCTGAAGATATGAAAGTTTTATACGCAAGTACTGAACACTGCGGCATCCTTCAAGACAGTTCAGGTCCTTTTGCAGCCTGTCACCAAGTGCTTTCCCCGGAACCTTTTGTGCACAATTGTGTGTTTGATTTGTGTTTGGAGAGAGAAGAACATATTCTCTGTCAAGCCCTAGCGGTGTATGCCCATCATTGTCAAGAAAACGGTGTACAAGTAGCAAGCTGGAGAAAACCCGGCTTCTGTGGTATGCAAATGTCTACCTAATTAAATGGCTTTAGATAGAAAGCAGTATTTACCCAATTGATTTCAATTTGTTGTAGAAATCCACTGCCAGTCAACAGCCACTACGAGTCTCAGAGTACAGCATGTCCAGCTACCTGTGTGGATCTCGAGTCTCCCCATGACTGTGCACTCGCTCCCGTTGAGAGTTGCATTTGTAATGAAGGCTATGTTCTGAGCGGGGCAGACTGTGTGCCTCTCCATGAGTGTGGCTGCATGATTGATGGGCACTACTACCATTCAGGGCAGACCCTAACACTGAACCAAGACTGTAGCAAAGTTTGTGCTTGCATTTCTGGTAACATAACTTGCACTTCCCATAGTTGTGAAGCACATGAACAGTGCAAGGTGGTGGATGGAGAAAGAGGTTGCTACAGTCACACATGCTCCATCTCAGGTAAGATTCTCTTTTACATTCATTATATGAACATTATTGTCTCACTTGTAATTGAATCAGTGTAAATTTTCTATGTATTATCAACGCCAAACTGGAACAATATTAATAGAGGAAATATTAGATAAATATATATTTTTTTTCCACAGGAATGTCCATCCAGCCAGGTGTGTCCTTTTGGACTGACAGTACCTGTACACAGAAGTGCACCTGCACCAACTCTGGCCTGTCGTGTCACAACGAATCCTGTGCCTCTTCCCAAGTTTGTGAATCTATTAATGATTTTCACTTCACCTGCCAGTCTATCCAGAAAGGGACCTGCATCATCAGTGGTGATCCTCATTACATCATGTTTGACGGGGAGCTGCACCACTTCCAAGGTCCCTGCACCTATGTCTTGTCCGAGCAATGTGGTGCCACGGAAGGACTGCCCAATTACAGAGTAGAAGGCTCCAATGAACATCGGGGCAGTGCTGCCACTTGGACTCGACTGGTCAAAGTATTTGTTTACACGGAAACAATTGAGCTTGTCAAAGGACATCGTGGTGAAGCTAAGGTTTGCAGTTACATACATTTACATTTAATAGTCAAAAACAGCATTATATATAAGATTGTGCTGTTTTACAGGTCAATGGTGAATATAAAACGACGCCATTTTTCCTCAGCAACGGTGATGTTCATGTTTACACATCAGGTTTTTCTATTGTTGTTACTACTATCTTTGGTTTGGAAGTTTCCTACGACGCAAATCATCATGTGGTAATCAAAGTGCCATACAGTTACCATGGAGCAACATGTGGCCTTTGTGGAAACTTTAACAGTAATCGTACTGATGACTTTCAAACACCACAAGGAGAAATTGTGAGCGTTGTTGAGTTTGGTAATAGCTGGAGAGTGGTAAAGGATGATGAGCCTGACTGTGAGAGCGTATGTGAAGGTTCAGATTGTGGTGACTGCCCTGAAGATATGAAAGTTTTATACGCAAGTACTGAACACTGCGGCATCCTTCAAGACAGTTCAGGTCCTTTTGCAGCCTGTCACCAAGTGCTTTCCCCGGAACCTTTTGTGCACAATTGTGTGTTTGATTTGTGTTTGGAGAGAGAAGAACATATTCTCTGTCAAGCCCTAGCGGTGTATGCCCATCATTGTCAAGAAAACGGTGTACAAGTAGCAAGCTGGAGAAAACCCGGCTTCTGTGGTATGCAAATGTCTACCTAATTAAATGGCTTTAGATAGAAAGCAGTATTTACCCAATTGATTTCAATTTGTTGTAGAAATCCACTGCCCAGTCAACAGCCACTACGAGTCTCAGAGTACAGCATGTCCAGCTACCTGTGTGGATCTCGAGTCTCCCCATGACTGTGCACTCGCTCCCGTTGAGAGTTGCATTTGTAATGAAGGCTATGTTCTGAGCGGGGCAGACTGTGTGCCTCTCCATGAGTGTGGCTGCATGATTGATGGGCACTACTACCATTCAGGGCAGACCCTAACACTGAACCAAGACTGTAGCAAAGTTTGTGCTTGCATTTCTGGTAACATAACTTGCACTTCCCATAGTTGTGAAGCACATGAACAGTGCAAGGTGGTGGATGGAGAAAGAGGTTGCTACAGTCACACATGCTCCATCTCAGGTAAGATTCTCTTTTACATTCATTATATGAACATTATTGTCTCACTTGTAATTGAATCAGTGTAAATTTTCTATGTATTATCAACGCCAAACTGGAACAATATTAATAGAGGAAAATATTAGATAAATATATATTTTTTTCCACAGGAATGTCCATCCAGCCAGGTGTGTCCTTTTGGACTGACAGTACCTGTACACAGAAGTGCACCTGCACCAACTCTGGCCTGTCGTGTCACAACGAATCCTGTGCCTCTTCCCAAGTTTGTGAATCTATTAATGATTTTCACTTCACCTGCCAGTCTATCCAGAAAGGGACCTGCATCATCAGTGGTGATCCTCATTACATCATGTTTGACGGGGAGCTGCACCACTTCCAAGGTCCCTGCACCTATGTCTTGTCCGAGCAATGTGGTGCCACGGAAGGACTGCCCAATTACAGAGTAGAAGGCTCCAATGAACATCGGGGCAGTGCTGCCACTTGGACTCGACTGGTCAAAGTATTTGTTTACACGGAAACAATTGAGCTTGTCAAAGGACATCGTGGTGAAGCTAAGGTTTGCAGTTACATACATTTTACATTTAATAGTCAAAAACAGCATTATATATAAGATTGGTGCTGTTTTACAGGTCAATGGTGAATATAAAACGACGCCATTTTTTCCTCAGCAACGGTGATGTTCATGTTACACATCAGGTTTTTCTATTGTTGTTACTACTATCTTTGGTTTGGAAGTTTCCTACGACGCAAATCATCATGTGGTAATCAAAGTGCCATACAGTTACCATGGAGCAACATGTGGCCTTTGTGGAAACTTTAACAGTAATCGTACTGATAACTTTCAAACACCACAAGGAGAAATTGTGAGCGTTGTTGAGTTTGGTAATAGCTGGAGAGTGGTAAAGGATGATGAGCCTGACTGTGAGAGCGTATGTGAAGGTTCAGATTGTGGTGACTGCCTGAAATATGAAAGTTTATACGCAAGTACTGAACACTGCGGCATCCTTCAAGACAGTTCAGGTCCTTTTGCAGCCTGTCACCAAGTGCTTTCCCCGGAACCTTTTGTGCACAATTGTGTGTTTGATTTGTGTTTGGAAGAGAGAAGAACATATTCTCTGTCAAGCCCTAGCGTGTATGCCCATCATTGTCAAGAAAACGGTGTACAAGTAGCAAGCTGGAGAAAACCCGGCTTCTGTGGTATGCAAATGTCTACCTAATTAAATGGCTTTAGATAGAAAGCAGTATTACCCAATTGATTTCAATTTGTTGTAGAAATCCACTGCCCAGTCAACAGCCACTACGAGTCTCAGAGTACAGCATGTCCAGCTACCTGTGTGGATCTCGAGTCTCCCCATGACTGTGCACTCGCTCCCGTTGAGAGTTGCATTTGTAATGAAGGCTATGTTCTGAGCGGGGCAGACTGTGTGCCTCTCCATGAGTGTGGCTGCATGATTGATGGGCACTACTACCATTCAGGGCAGACCCTAACACTGAACCAAGACTGTAGCAAAGTTTGTGCTTGCATTTCTGGTAACATAACTTGCACTTCCCATAGTTGTGAAGCACATGAACAGTGCAAGGTGGTGGATGGAGAAAGAGGTTGCTACAGTCACACATGCTCCATCTCAGGTAAGATTCTCTTTTACATTCATATGAACATGTACTATTATTGTCTCACTTGTAATTGAATCAGTGTAATTTTCTATGTATTATCAACCCAAACGGAACAATATTAATAGAGGAAATATTAAGATAAATATATATTTTTTTTTCCACAGGAAGGGTCCATCCAGCCAGGTGTGTCTTTGGACTGACAGTACCTGTACACAGAAGTGCACCTGCACCAACTCTGGCCTGTCGTGTCACAACGAATCCTGTGCCTTTCCCAGTTTTGTGAATCTATTAATGATTTTCACGCACCTGCCGAGTCTATCCAGAAGGGACCTGCATCATCAGTGGTGATCCTCATTACATCATGTTTGACGGGGAGCTGCACCACTTCCAAGTCCCTGCACCTATGTCTTGTCCGAGCAATGTGGGTGCCACGGAAGGACTGCCCAATTACAGAGTAGAAGGCTCCAATGAACATCGGGGCAGTGCTGCCACTTGGACTCGACTGGTCAAAGTATTTGGTTTACACGGAAACAATTGAGCTGTCAAAGGACATCGTGGTGAAGCTAAGGTTTGCAGTTAATACATTTACATTTATAGTCAAAAACAGCTTATATATAAGATTGTTCTGTTTTTACAGGTCAATGGTGAATAATAACGACGCATTTTTCCTCAGCAACGTGATGTTCATGTTTACACATCAGGTTTTTCTATTGTTGTTACTACTATCTTTGGTTTGGAAGTTTCCTACGACGCAAATCATCTATGTGGTAATCAAAGTGCCATACAGTTACCATGGAGCAACATGTGGCCTTTGTGGAAACTTTAACAGTAATCGTACTGATGACTTTCAAACCCACAAGAGAAATTGTGAGCGTTGTTGAGTTTGGGGTAATAGCTGGAGAGTGGTAAAGATGATGAGCCTGACTGGAGAGCGAGGATGTGAAGGTTCAGGTTGCAGTGACTGCCCTGAAGATATGAAAGTTTTATACGCAAGTACTGAACACTGCGGGCATCCTTCAAGACAGTTCAGGTCCTTTTGCAGCCTGTACAAGTGCTTTCCCCGGAACCTTTTGTGCACAATGTTGTGGTTTGATTTGTGTTTGAGAGATTAAGAACATATTCTCTGTCAAGCCCTATCGGGTATGCCCATTCATTGTCTAAGAAATAACGGTTGTACAATAACAAGCGGAATGAAACCCGGGCTTCTTGAGTATGGAAGTGGGCTACCAATTAAATGCTTAGATAGAGAAGAGCATGATTTACCAATTGATTTCAATTTGTCGGTAGTAAATCACTGCCCAGTCAACCACACTACGGAGTCTCAGAGACAGCATGTCCACGTACCTGGTGACTGCTCGAGTCTCCCCATGACTGTGCACTTCCTCCCGCTTGAGAGTTGCATTCTGTATGAAGCTGATTTTGGAGCGGCGGCAGACTGTGTGCCTCTCCATGAGTGTGCTGCTCATGATTATGGCACTTTACTACCATTCAGGCAGACCTAACNTTCTCTATTAATTCATTATACGAACATGTGTACTTATTATTGTCTCACTTGTAATTGAATCAGTGTAAATTTTCTATGTATTATCAACTCCAAACTGGAACAATATTAATAGAGGAAAATATTAAATACATGTATATTTTTCCACAGGAATGTCCATCCAACCAGGTGTGTCCTTTTGGCTGACAGTACCTGTACACAGAAGTGCACCTGCACCAACTCTGGCCTATCGTGTCACAACGAATCCTGTGCCTTTCCCAAGTTTGTGAATCTATTAATGATTTTCACTTCACCTGCCAGTCTATCCAGAAAGGGACCTGCATCATCAGTGGTGATCCTCATTACATCATGTTTGACGGGGAGCTGCACCACTTCCAAGGTCCCTGCACCTATGTCTTGTCCGAGCAATGTGGTGCCACGGAAGGTCTGCCCAATTACAGAGTAGAAGGCTCCAATGAACATCGGGGCAGTGCTGCCACTTGGACTCGACTGGTCAAAGTATTTGTTTACACGGAAACAATTGAGCTTGTCAAAGGACATCGTGGTGAAGCTAAGGTTTGCAGTTACATACATTATACATTTAATAGTCAAAAACAGCATTATATATAAGATTGTTGCTGTTTTACAGGTCAATGGTGAATTTAAAACAACGCCATTTTTCCTCAGCAACGGTGATGTTCATGTTTACACATCAGGTTTTTCTATTGTTGTTACTACTATCTTTGGTTTGGAAGTTTCCTACGACGCAAATCATCATGTGGTAATCAAAGTGCCATACAGTTACCATGGAGCAACATGTGGCCTTTGTGGAAACTTTAACAGTAATCGTACTGATGACTTTCAAACACCACAAGGAGAAATTGTGAGCGTTGTTGAGTTTGGTAATAGCTGGAGAGTGGTAAAGGATGATGAGCCTGACTGTGAGAGCGTATGTGAAGGTCAGATGTGGTGACTGCCCTGAAGATATGAAGTTTTATACGCAAGTACTGGAACACTGCGGCATCCTTCAAGACAGTTCAGGTCCTTTTGCAGCCTGTCACCAAGTGCTTTCCCCGGACCTTTTGTGCACAATTGTGTGTTTGATTTGTGTTTGGAGAGAGAAGAACAATATTCTCTGTCAAGCCCTAGCGGTGTATGCCCATCATTGTCAAGAAAAACGGTGTACAAGTAGCAAGCTGGAGAAAACCCGGCTTCTGTGGTATGCAAATGTCTACCTAATTAAATGGCTTTAGATAGAAAGCAGTATTTACCCAATTGATTTCAATTTGTTGTAGAAATCCACTGCCCAGTCAACAGCCACTACGAGTCTCAGAGTACAGCATGTCCAGCTACCTGTGTGGATCTCGAGTCTCCCCATGACTGTGCACTCGCTCCCGTTGAGAGTTGCATTTGTAATGAAGGCTATGTTCTGAGCGGGCAGACTGTGTGCCTCTCCATGAGTGTGGCTGCATGATTGATGGCACTAACTACCATTCAGGGCAGACCGTAACACTGAACCAAGACTGTAGCAAAGTTTGTGCTTGCATTTCTGGTAACATAACTTGCACTTCCCATAGTTGTGAAGCACATGAACAGTGCAAGGTGGTGGATGGAGAAAGAGGTTGCTACAGTCACACATGCTCCATCTCAGGTAAGATTCTCTTTTACATTCATTATATGAACATTATTGTCTCACTTGTAATTGAATCAGTGTAAATTTTCTATGTATTATCAACGCCAAACTGGAACAATATTAATAGAGGAAATATAGATAAATATATATTTTTTTCCACAGGAATGTCCATCCAGCCAGGTGGTCCTTTTGGACTGACAGTACCTGTACACAGAAGTGCACCTGCACCAAACCTGGCCTGTCGTGTCACAACGATCCTGTGCCTCTTCCCAAGTTTGTGAATCTATTAATGATTTTCACTTCACCTGCCAGTCTATCCAGAAAGGGACCTGCATCATCAGTGGTGATCCTCAATTACATCATGTTTGACGGGGAGCTGCACCACTTCCAAGGTCCCTGCACCTATGTCTTGTCCGAGCAATGTGGTGCCACGGAAGGACTGCCCAATTACAGAGTAGAAGGCTCCATGAACATCGGGGCAGTGCTGCCACTTGGACTCGACTGGTCAAAGTATTTGTTTACACGGAAACAATTGAGCTTGTCAAGGACATCGTGGTGAAGCTAAGGTTGCAGTTACATACATTTTACATTTAATAGTCAAAAACAGCATTATATATAAGATTGGTGCTGTTTTACAGGTCAATGGTGAATATATAAAACGACGCCATTTTTCCTCAGCAACGGTGATGTTCATGTTTACACATCAGGTTTTTCTATTGTTGTTACTACTATCTTTGGTTTGGAAGTTTCCTACGACGCAAATCATCATGTGGTAATCAAAGTGCCATACAGTTACCATGGGGCAACATGTGGCCTTTGTGGAAACTTTAACAGTAATCGTACTGATGACTTTCAACACCACAAGGAGAAATTGTGAGCGTTGTTGAGTTTGGTAATAGCTGGAGAGTGGTAAAGGATGATGAGCCTGACTGTGAGAGCGTATGTGAAGGTCCAGAATGTGGTGACTGCCCTGAAGATATGAAAGTTTTATACGCAAGTACTGAACACTGCGGCATCCTTCAAGACAGTTCAGGTCCTTTTGCAGCCTGTCACCAAGTGCTTCCCCGGAACCTTTTGTGCACAATTGTGTGTTTTGATTTGTGTTTGGAGAGAGAAGAACATATTCTCTGTCAAGCCTAGCGGTGTATGCCCATCATTGTCAAGAAAACGGTGTACAAGTAGCAAGCTGGAGAAAACCCGGCTTCTGTGGTATGCAAATGTCTACCTAATTAAATGGCTTAGATAGAAAGCAGTATTTACCCAATTGATTTCAATTTGTTGTAGAAATCCACTGCCAGCAAACAGCCACTACGAGTCTCAGAGTTAAGCATGTCCAGCTACCTGTGTGGATCTCGAGTCTCCCCATGACTGTGCACTCGCTCCCGTTGAGAGTTGCATTTGTAATGAAGGCTATGTTCTGAGCGGGGCAGACTGTGTGCCTCTCCATGAGTGTGGCTGCATGATTGATGCACTACTACCATTCAGGCAGACCTAACACTGAACAAGACTGTAGCAAGTTTGTGCTTGCATTTCTGGTAACATAACTTGCACTTCCCATAGTTGTGAAGCACATGAACAGTGCAAGGTGGTGATGGAGAAAAGGTTGCTACAGTCACACATGCTCCATCTCAGGTAAGATTCTCTTTACATTCATTATATGAACATATTGTCTCACTTGTAATTGAATCAGTGTAAATTTTCTATGTATTATCAACGCCAAACTGAACATATTAATAGAGGAAATATTAGATAAATATATATTTTTTTTCCACAGGAATGTCCATCCAGCCAGGTGTGTCCTTTTGGACTGACAGTACCTGTACACAAAGTCACCTGCACCAACTCTGGCCTGTCGTGTCAACAACGAATCCTGTGCCTTTCCCAAGTTTGTGATCTATTAATGATTTTCACTTCACTGCCAGTCTATCCAGAAAGGGACCTGCATCATCAGTGGTGATCCTCATTACATTCATGTTTGACGGGGAGCTGCACCACTTCCAAGGTCCCTGCACCTATGTCTTGTCCGAGCAATGTGGTGCCACGGAAGGTCTGCCCAATTACAGAGTAGAAGGCTCCAATGAACATCGGGGCAGTGCTGCCACTTGGACTCGACTGGTCAAAGTATTTGTTTACACGGAAACAATTGAGCTTGTCAAAGGACATCGTGGTGAAGCTAAGGTTTGCAGTTACATACATTATACATTTAATAGTCAAAAACAGCATTATATAAAGATTGGTGCTGTTTTACAGGTCAATGGTGAATTTAAAACAACGCCATTTTTCCTCAGCAACGGTGATGTTCATGTTTACACATCAGGTTTTTCTATTGTTGTTACTACTATTTGGTTTGGAAGTTTCCTACGACGCAAATCATCATGTGGTAATCAAAGTGCCATACAGTTACCATGGGCAACATGTGGCCTTTGTGGAAACCAGTAATCGTACTGCAAATTGTGTGTTCATGTAACACATCAGCTGATCTTTGTGTTCCAATGCTTTGGTTTGTGGTCCTACGAGTCAAATGATGTTTTCAAGTGCCAACAGTGATGGAGCGCATGTGAGTAAGTAATGAAGAGTGGTAACAGGATGACTGATGTGAGAGACAAGGTTGTGAGCGTTGTGACCCCTGGAGATGAAAGGTTATAGCCTGACTCAGCGTATGTGAAGTTCACCTGCCCTGCTTGGTGATCGGTACTCACACTGCGGCGTGTTTGTCAGGTGGTTCAAGCCCAAGTGCGAACGCCCATCATTGTGCAAGAAATTTGATGTAGCAAGAAGGATTTCTCCCTGTCTTCTAGTATGCATGCCCAATTGTCAAGAAAAGAGAAGAGCAAGCAGAAACCCCGGATTCTCAATATGCAAATCTACCCTGTCAACAGATAGAAACACGCAGTAATCATTACAGTTACCATTGTGAAACTTTAACAGTCTGATGACTTTCTTGTGAGCGTCTGGAGACCTGACTGCCCACTGCCCTGAACGCAAGTACTGAACACTGCGGCATCCTTCAAGACAGTTCAGAGAGTAGCACAATTGCATTCTCTGTCAAGCCCTAGCTCATTGTCAAGGGTGTACAAGTAGCAAGCTGGATTCTCACTACTCCCCAATTGATTTCAATCCACTGCCAGTGCCACTACGAGTCTCAGAGTACAGCATGTCCAGCTACCTGGTGGATCTCGAGTCTCCCATGACTGTGCACCGCTCCCGTTGAGAGTTGCATTTGTAATGAAGGCTATGTCTAGCGGGGCAGACTGTGTCCTCCCATGAGTGTGGCTGCATGATTGATGGGCACTACTACCATTCAGGGCAGACCCTAACACTGAACCAAGACTGTAGCAAAGTTTGTGCTTGCATTTCTGGTAACATAACTTGCACTTCCCATAGTGTGAAGCACATGAACAGTGCAAGGTGGTGGATGGAGAAAGAGGTTGCTACAGTCACACATGCTCATCTCAGGTAAGATTCTCTTTACATTCATTATATGAACATTATTGTCTCACTTGTAATTGAATCAGTGTAAATTTTCTATGTATTATCAACGCCAAACTGGAACAATATTAATAGAGGAAAATATTAGATAAATATATATTTTTTTCCACAGGAATGTCCATCCAGCCAGGTGTGTCCTTTTGGACTGACTGTACCTGTACACAGAAGTGCACCTGCACCAACTCTGGCCTGTCGTGTCACAACGAATCCTGTGCCTCTTCCCAAGTTTGTGAATCTATTAATGATTTTCACTTCACCTGCCAGTCTATCCAGAAAGGGACCTGCATCATCAGTGGTGATCCTCATTACATCATGTTTGACGGGGAGCTGCACCACTTCCAAGGTCCCTGCACCTATGTTTTGTCCGAGCAATGTGGTGCCACGGAAGGACTGCCCAATTACAGAGTAGAAGGCTCCAATGAACATCGGGGCAGTGCTGCCACTTGGACTCGACTGGTCAAAGTATTTGTTTACACGGAAACAATTGAGCTTGTCAAAGGACATCGTGGTGAAGCTAAGGTTTGCAGTTACATACATTTTACATTTAATAGTCAAAAACAGCATTATATATAAGATTGGTGCTGTTTTACAGGTCAATGGTGAATATAAAACGACGCCATTTTTCCTCAGCAACGGTGATGTTCATGTTTACACATCAGGTTTTTCTATTGTTGTTACTACTATCTTTGGTTTGGAAGTTTCCTACGATGCAAATCATCATGTGGTAATCAAAGTGCCATACAGTTACCATGGAGCAACATGTGGCCTTTGTGGAAACTTTAACAGTAATCGTACTGATGACTTTCAAACACCACAAGGAGAAATTGTGAGCGTTGTTGAGTTTGGTAATAGCTGGAGAGTGGTAAAGGATGATGAGCCTGACTGTGAGAGCGTATGTGAAGGTTCAGATTGTGGTGACTGCCCTGAAGATATGAAAGTTTTATACGCAAGTACTGAACACTGCGGCATCCTTCAAGACAGTTCAGGTCCTTTTGCAGCCTGTCACCAAGTGCTTTCCCCGGAACCTTTTGTGCACAATTGTGTGTTTGATTTGTGTTTGGAGAGAGAAGAACATATTCTCTGTCAAGCCCTAGCGGTGTATGCCCCATCATTGTCAAGAAAACGGTGTACAAGTAGCAAGCTGGAGAAAACCCGGCTTCTGTGGTATGCAAATGTCTACCTAATTAAATGGCTTTAGATAGAAAGCAGTATTTACCCAATTGATTTCAATTTGTTGTAGAAATCCACTGCCCAGTCAACAGCCACTACGAGTCTCAGAGTACAGCATGTCCAGCTACCTGTGTGGATCTCGAGTCTCCCCATGACTGTGCACTCGCTCCCGTTGAGAGTTGCATTTGTAATGAAGGCTATGTTCTGAGCGGGGCAGACTGTGTGCCTCTCCATGAGTGTGGCTGCATGATTGATGGGCACTACTACCATTCAGGGCAGACCCTAACACTGAACCAAGACTGTAGCAAAGTTTGTGCTTGCATTTCTGGTAACATAACTTGCACTTCCCATAGTTGTGAAGCACATGAACAGTGCAAGGTGGTGGATGGAGAAAGAGGTTGCTACAGTCACACATGCTCCATCTCAGGTAAGATTCTCTTTTACATTCAATATAGAACATGTGTACTTATTATTGTCTCACTTGTAATTGAATCAGTGTACATTTTCTACGTATTATCAATTCCAAACAGGAACAATAATAATAGAGGAAAGTATAAGATAAAAAAATATATTTTTTTATTTATATTCCACAGGATTGTCCATCCAGCAAGGTGTGTCCTTTTGGACTGACAGTACCTGTACACAGAAGTGCACCTGCACCAACTCTGGCCTGTCGTGTCACAACGAATCCTGTGCCTTTTCCCAAGTTTGTGAATCTATTAATGATTTTCACTTCACCTGCCGGTCTATCCAGAACGGGACCTGCATTATCAGTGGTGATCCTCATTACATCATGTTTGATGGAGAGCTGCACCACTTCCAAGGTCCCTGCACCTATGTCTTGTCCGAGCAATGTGGTGCCACGGAAGGTCTGCCCAATTACAGAGTAGAAGGCTCCAATGAACATCGGGGCAGTGCTGCCACTTGGACTCGACTGGTCAAAGTATTTGTTTACATGGAAACAATTGAGCTTGTCAAAGGACATCGTGGTGAAGCTAAGGTTTACAGTTACATACATTATACATTTAATAGTCAAAAACAGCATTATATATAAGATTGTTGCTGTTTTACAGGTCAATGGTGAATTTAAAACAACGCCATTTTTCCTCAGCAACGGTGATGTTCATGTTTACACATCAGGTTTTTCTATTGTTGTTACTTACTATCTTTGGTTTGGAAGTTTCCTACGACGCAAATCATCATGTGGTAATCAAAGTGCCATACAGTTACCATGGAGCAACATGTGGCCTTTGTGGAAACTTTAACAGTAATCGTACTGATGACTTTCAAACACCACAAGAGAAATTGTGAGCGTTGGTGAGTTTGGTAATAGCTGGAGAGTGGTAAAGGAATGATGAGCCTGACTGTGAGAGCGTATGTGAAGGTTCAGAATGCAGTGACTGCCCTGAAATATGAAAGTTTTATACACAAGTACTGAACATTGCGGCATCCTTCAAGACACATCAGGTTCTTTTGCAGCCTGTCACCAAGTGCTTCCCCCGGAAACTTTTGTGCACAATTGTTTGTTGATTTGTGTTTGGAGATGGGAGAACAAGATATTCTCTGTCAGCCCTAGCGGTGTACGCCCATCATTGTCAAGAAAACGGTGTACAAGTAGCAAGCTGGAGAAGACCCGGCTTCTGTGGTATGCAAATGTCTACCTAATTAAATGGCTTTAGATAGAAAGCAACATTTACCCAATTGATTTCAATTTGTTGTAGAAATCCACTGTCCAGCCAACAGCCACTACGAGTCTCAGGGTACAGCATGTCCAGCTACCTGTGTGGATCTCGAGTCTCCCCATAACTGTGCACACCTCCCGTTGAGAGTTGCATTTGTAATGAGGGCTATGTTCTGAGCGGGGCAGACTGTGTGCCTCTCCATGAGTGTGGCTGCATGATTGATGGGCACTACTACCATTCAGGACAGACCGTAACACTGAACCAAGACTGTAGCTTACTTTGTGCTTGCATTTCTGGTAACATAACTTGCACTTCCCATCGTTGTGAAGCACATGAACAGTGCACAGTCATGGATGGAAAAAGCGACTGCAGACTAAACATATGGAGGTCCTTCATGGCACTTGTTCTGGTTCTGGTGATCCCCATTACATCACCTTTGATGAAAAAAAGTATGACTTTCAGGGACTTGTAGTTATGTTTTGGCCACAGTTTGTAATCACACGTCCAGTCTGAATAACTTTAGTGTTGAAGTCAAGAATGAGCTTTGACTGGAAAGAGAGTTTCAGTCACAGCTGAAGTCTATGTGAATGTATGGGGCTTTACTATTATTTTGTCAAGACAGTATGGTCAGGTGAAGGTGAGTAAATATCCACCTATTTGTATCGCTATTGTCACTCTTTTTAAGATGTTTTGTTTTTTATTGTTGTTGTTGTTGTTCTTTTTTCATTTTCAGTTTCATGTAGTTTCATAGCCAAAAAGAAAACAATTGTGTTTTTTCCAAGGTAAACGGCATTTGAAGAACTTACCCCTTCTACTTCATGATAGAGCTGTGTCCGTTTTTTGCCAGTGGACAACGCATGATTGTAGCAACTGAATTTGGGTTGCTTGTCTCCTATGATGGACAAAGTAGTACAGTGTCCGTCCAAGTGCCATCTAACTACAGGTATACCCATTTTGTCAGTGATGCAACTCAATTAATTCTTGTTTTTCCTTTTGTTTAAACTGTTTTATATCTGGACAGTGGACAAACGTGTGGACTCTGTGGAAACTTCAATGGAAATCCAAATGATGACTTTCAGACTCCGTCAGGACAGAATGTCACATCCCATCTGTTTTTGGAGCATCGTGGAAGATTGCAGGCAATAATAGCTGTAGCGATGGCTGTGGATCCTCCTGCCCACAATGTTCTGATGATCATGAGGCTAGAGCGCAGTGTGAAATCATCCGCGCGGCTGACGGCCCTTTCAATTTGTGTCATCAGCATGTGGATCCAGTGATGTATTTCAATAACTGTGTGTTTGATGTGTGCATTGGAGGCACAGATCTGCTGTGTTTTGCCATTCAGGCTTATGTCAGTTTCTGCCAATCTGCTGATGTTCTCATTTATCCTTGGAGACAAAACATCTCTTGCCGTAAGTCAACCAGTCTTTGCTTCCTGAACTTGATAAACAATACACTTAGGTCTGAATCATACATGTTTGCAGATATGACATGCCCTGCCCACAGTCACTATGAGCTTTGTGGAAATGATTGTGGTCGCACTTGTGCCAGCAGCATTGATGTGACATGCGATCATGTTTGTTCGGAGGGTTGTTTCTGTGACGAGGGCTTTGTAAGAAGTGGGACCAAGTGTGTCCCAGAAGAAAAGTGCGGATGCCAGCATGACGATTCCTACTATTATGTAAGGACAGCTCATAAACGTCATATACAAGTCCTACAAACATGAAATGCTTTGATAGATGAATGCTAGAAAGTTTTGTTTGTCTTATTATTAAATAAGACACATTTACATGCATGATATTCTACACACGTTCTAGGCAGGTGAATCCTTCTGGACAGAGGGGTGCTTCTATAACTGCAAATGCACTGCCAACAACAATATAAGCTGCATAGCCACCAGTTGTTCCCCCCTTGAAGAGTGCAGCCTCAGAGACGGACACATGGGTTGTTATAGAGTAACAGGTACAATTAATAAAACACATTACAAAATATCTTAATTGTTTCTTACATGTAGTAGTAGTAGTAGTAGAACTGTTTATAGATAGAGTTATAGCATTTATTGTAAATCATTTGTTAATGGCTATTTTGGTAGATGAACCAGATCCTTGCAGAGAGTTGAAATGCACTGATAATGAATGGTGTGGAGAAAAGGAAGGCATTCACGGATGCTTCTGTAATGAGAATGAACTCAAGAACAGTGAAAATTTTGGTATGAAATCCTATGTTTAGGTTTTAATTTGTTTGTGTTCTTGAGATGATTATGATACTTCTTCTTTAGATGCAATCATCAGTTGTGTCAGTAGTTCAGGAGCTGTCTCTCTCTCCCGCTGCCTGCTCTTTGAGGCTGGGTTTCATCCCAGTGCTCTCCATCTAAGAGATGACACCTGTAAAGGTTCTCTTCAAAATGGACGCCTAGTGTTCCACTTTAATAATGATGACCAGTTGTGTGGAACAGTGCTGAAGGTGAACTATTCATTACTTTTACCTTCATAATCCATACACACACATATACTGTATATATACATATGCATACATATTCCAATTGGTAACTTTTTTTCTTTTTTTCTAGAGCAATGGAACCCATTTCATTTATGAAAATGTTATTCTTGGGGATGACAGCTTAAATACCCATATGTTTTTTTCCTGTGATTTCCCCCTGTCATCTGCTTTGTCAATGAACATAAAAATTAATCCAGTTGAAAGGTAAAATCAGTTTTACAAAAAATTATGCTTTTGTAATACTGTACTATTTTTCCCCCATTAATGGCTATGATTGTGATTTATGCAAATACATTTTGTTGTGTTTAAAATCTTTTGGACTTTGGTGATATTTAAAATAATGTTTACAGTTCATTTTTCATGTGTTTTTATAGTGCCATAAAGAAAATCCTCCTCTCAGGTGATGGCCATTATCGGATCAGAATAACTCCCTATAAGGATCCTGGCTTTCAATATCCACTGAGCAACCTCTCAGAAATAGAACTACTCCAGGACAAGCAATTATTATTGAAGTGCAAGCAGAGGGCATCGATGAGCACCAAATGGCAACGGTTATGGATTCTTGTTGGGTTACACCAATCAACGAGGCTAATTACCCACTGCGTCAGGATTTAATTTTGCAAGGGTACAGGAACTGATTCTGTGTGAAGCTAAACAATAGTGAATGAATCAACTGATGTCTCTAATATATTTCAGGTGTCCCGCAGACAGCTCAGTGAAGATCATTCAGAATGGAAACTCTACAGTGGCAAAATTCTCTTTTGAGACTTTTTCTTTCAACAACTTTGCTTCTATATACATGCACTGCCACATCCACCTGTGTCTTATGGACGCCAATGACTGTTTTGTCGTAAGTACTAAATAATCTCTATCTAGGTTTGTTTCTCTCTTTTATACATAATAGACAATATAATATTTTCTACAGCATTGCAATGTGCGAACTCGGGCCAGGAGAGATTTATCTTATCCTGACAATGTACTGCTGTCCCTTGGGCCTTTTGTCCCATAAAGGCAGGTAGTGTACTTTTAAAATTTCCAAATATTCGTAAATAATATAATAATCAGTTTTTTGTTTGTTTGTTTTTTGTTTGTTTTTTAACAGATTTACAAATGAAAGTCTTACTTTGCCTACAAAGGCTAAATTCATAATCTGAATCTAGAAATACAGAAGAGTTGAGAACTGAGTAGTGACAGAAGATGCCTAAATATTAACTATTCTATGTATAATTTTACTCTAACACCAGAGGGCAGCATATTACAATGGAAAAATTCTGCTTGGCAGAAATGGCAATGATACCGTACTTAGGACTTTAATGTAATGTAGGTCTTGCAATGAATGCGTTGATTGCTTCCTTTACTTTAATGTATGTGGGATCTTTGAATCGAGATAGATTTTCTGCAAGATTTTATGATTGCATAGTTAGAACAATTACAATAAATGAGCATCACAACTTAAGTGTGACTCTGATATTACTGTTTTCATATTAAAATTGTTTGTGTATTCTTGCTCAGAGCACCTATCTGAGGTACAAAAGTTAAGGTTTCTCTTTCCTTTATTGAAAGCCACAGTCGGCACAGCAATGTCCAACCAACCATCTCCTTATTGGGAGGTCAGAGTTCTAACCGCTCTGCTACGTGCACCCCTGTATTTAATTGTGATTATAAAAAAAAAAAAAACCTGATTCATACTAAAGCATGTATGGTTCAAAATAGTCATATAGCCACTTAACAACAATAAAACTACAAAATTGGTGACCAAAATGTAATTATTGTGCTTAGAACAGCAACAGAATTAGAGTTTGGGTGTACAGTATCAGACATATTGAAATGGAAAATTGCTTTTTCCCTCTTAGAACACAACCAGGATCTATCTCCAGACTCCAGGTTATCTGTTTCTGTTAAGTTTCAGTAGGTTGAAAAAATTTTATTCAGCTCTGTACCTACAGGTTTACAAAGAATTAGGCAAAATTCTCCTGCCTAAAGTTTCAGTTTCTGTAGTTATTATATTTACTTTACATATTTACTGGATTGTATTTCATCTGAAAAAGACAGGCGTCTGCAGGATTAACTTATTAAAAAGTGTTATTATCCTACATGTTAGCTAGATCAATATCATGGAACCAAAATGTATATTTTATTGATCAGCATCAATATACAATCCCATTACCATCAGTGCATTGCTAGTTTACAGTATCCAAATTCTGAGTTAGGCCAGAGGTCACTGGTTACGCAGAAATGTGACAATCAGACCGATGTGTATGGTTTGAATCTAGTAATAAAGTGTTTGGTGGTTCACTACACAGTTTCCCTTTTTGCTAAAAAGTTGTTCTTAAGCCATAATTGCAGCCAAAATGAACGCCTGAAGGTATTGTCCATGTGCCAAAGAATGTGTGATATCTAGCACTATGAAATAGTTAAACAGATTTAAAATCCTACTTTCAGTTTTTCAGTGAAAATCTGGTACCTTATTTGTTGATTTGATTTCCATGTGGTCTGCTGAATAAAATTAGGTTGTCATGGCAATTGATAAAACGCAATCTTTTCATTGGTTCTCAAAATGGTGTCATAACAACATTAGGGTCTCAAATAAAGTAATGATAAAAACAATACAAAAATAAATAAAAAGATACACTTACCATCGGTATGATATGTAGAAGACCTTGGATCCTTTAGAGCTTTGTGTTGGTTATATGGGCCAAGCATCAGTGACAAAGGTGAGAACCAGGGGGCGCCAGAAGAAGCGTCTGAATAAAGACAAATTATTTAGACCTTTGACAATTATAAAAATAAATAGTCACACGTGCCCAAGGAGTAGGATTCTTTTGACACTCCCACTAGTGGCCAGGCTGTGAATTGTTATTTATAGTGGTGTACAATCTTATCTTAATGCTATTTGTATTTATTTTTCATGTGGTCAATTTGAATATGTGACCCAATGTCTTGACTCCTGTATTATTAACAACTATTTGTGGTAAGTATTACTTTGAAAAGTATTATTTTGATTTACTTTTTATTAAGGGTGTCAAATTAGTGCATTAATTGAGATTAATTAATTACAGACATATTAATCGAGGTAATTGTTTTAATCGCATTAATCTATTTTGAAATCTTTCACTGGTGACGAGTAGCAACGAGACAAAAATAAAGGAACAGGCGAAAGTTATTGGACTGATGAACGGGAATTTTATGTTCAAAAACTTCCTAAAGTCTTCATTTTTTGCAATATATTAATATTTCCATTCTGCAACAATAATGTAATGAATTAAATTGGATAAAAACAAAACAAAAACACTTAAGTGTTTTTCACATCAAATTTTAGCTGAGATTAAAAAAAGATTAATTAGATTAATTAATTACAGATCATAATTAATTAATCTCTATTTTTTAATCGCTTGACAGCACTACTTTTTATAGAATGTATATCCTTTTTGGGAAAAGTATAGACCTATACTATAGGTTCTGTGCATGAAACTATGTGGATTGTTAAATTTCAAAATAGCTAGCTTATGTACTTCTGAGGATTTTCTGTTTAATCCATTTTTATGAGGTTTTCACTAAGTCAGCCAAGATCAGACAGTGAACAAGAGTGAGCGGTGAATGTCTCTGAAAAGATGTGAATCACAAAATCAGATGGTGCAGAGCAGGATGTAGCCGAACTCTTTCACCAGACGCCTAGACAGATTCTAGCACTATTTCTGACAGTCTAGACCAGTGAAAGATAGAAACGGGAAGAAAATGTATTTCTGTGAGCAGAAGTGGTGCTGGGTGGAGGAGGGCTGTGAAAATGGAAGTGCTGAAGGTTCAGTTAGTGCTTTAAGTGGGCAAGGCTACTACGGCCCACCACTTCTAAAAATGTTTCTTTTGAGTACCAGCACTACCAGCCACTTTTTAATTTGCATTATCTTTTAAAAATAATTGTTATCATTGTCGAGAACAGAAAATGCAAGTACCAGTGGAAAAAGTGAAGCAGGTGACACAAGAGTGGTAAAATTCACTAATAGCTTTGTCATTAATTTAAACTCATGATGGGCCATTTGCAAGTGTCCATTAGCATTTACTGTCCCCGTGTCTTTGTCTTAAAAACACTGCATTACACTGTATTCTTTCTCCCATTTAAAAATTAAATCTATTGTTGGCAAATCTCTTTGTGTATGAATCTCTCTGTGTTACCACTGCATCAGCCTAGGCCAGGTGTCTGCACACATGCGGCTTTTTAAAGACATCAGTGCGGCTTTTTGTGATTTGATTTAGAATGAGGAAGTAGACTTGAAAAAGTTATGTTCTTGTACAGTGGTGTCTCTTGGCCAGGTTTCTTTTGAAAAAGAGATTTAACTCAAAGGACTTTCTGGTAAATTAAAGGTTAATTAAAGACATTCTGTGTTTATTTAAATCAGTAGTTATTTAGTAGATGTATTATTGGATGTATTAACAAAACACACAGATGTATTTCATAATTAAAAGAAGTCATAAATAAAAAAAACCAATTAGTATTGCCATCAAAATATTTTTTGTGACTATACACCCTATTTCATTGTGTAAATTCACTAAGTTGTTTAACATTTTTTGAGGGACTATACATTTGCGGCTCCTTCCAACTTTGATTTGGTTTAAACTAAGCAAATATGGCTCTTTTGCTGTTGAAAGTTGCAAACCCCTGGCCTAGGCCATCACCACCTCCGTCCCTGCTCTGAGGACCAATGGGCTCTTTATCGACTGGCTTCTCCTTCCTGTTTGTGGTAATAAGAGGCTGAAATTAGATCTGCATCAGTGAGGATTTGAGATAAATTGGGCAGCGGATCGGTCCTAACTTGGTTAGACTGTTTCTTTGGGAGGGGGGTGAGGTGGAAGGTTCTTGGTGATGCAGTGAACAGACAGACAGATAAGGAGGGTATTTGGGTAATAGGAAATAAACAGGCCTATTTCTAGGTTCATTGTTGTGTATACAATTTCTTTTCCTAGCGGTATGGGTTTATGGTTGTACATCAGTTTTTTTCATATTAGCTAGTTTTTTGTAAGTCAGAAAGGATTTCAGGTTATGACATTTAAGTTAACCATCAATCTCTATGGGAACAAGCAGTTAAAACCACTAAGCCAAGTTAACAGGTGAAAATTATTTTTTACTAATTAATATGCTAGCCTAATGGCATTTCAGCAACATCTTTATACAGATAAGCAGGAAGCAGATTCTTACTGAGGAAGAGAGCTTTTAAATATATCTGGAAAAAGATAAATAATAATAATAATAATAATAATAATAATAATAATAATAATAATAATAATAATAATAATAATAATAATAAATAAAGTTATATTTATGCATGTGCTAGGTCTGAAAGAAACAAAAAGTCTAATATTTGGACAAAATGTCATTCCAGTAGCAATGTTTATGACCATTGTGCAAAAATATCTGAATGGTTTGAAGCAGTGCTTCACTGATTGGTATAGTGAACCATCTATAATGATCTACTCTGGTTACATGTCCCAAGAGACACAGGTTTGCTCACTTCACTCCTTTGTATGTCCATGTGGCGGGCGTGGATCTTACTTCTTTCTCTGTCCCACTTTGATGTGTCTCCAATCCCCGACAGAGGATATTGTTGCCGAGGGTGACACTTGATGCGCCCACTGCCTCTGCAAAAATGGGCAATAGGAAGAAGAGAAAAGCAGAATGTCTGTTTTATGTGGTGGGCAGACACGGTGACCTCTCCAAAAGGTCAAGGCCCACACTGAAGAAGAGGAGTACCCAGAAGGCATCGTTGCACAAAAACAAAGTTTGCAAAAAGTGGTTAGCAACTCTACACCTAGGCCCTTTTGTTTTTATGCTTATTTATATTTTGTAATGTTGCAGTTTAATCTATTTTATGTATGTAGTAAAGCACTTTGAGTTGCAGCATCTTTGAAAAGCACATTATTATTTTCCTCATTTCTGATGCATTTTCTCCCCCATATTTTTATTACTTATTATTAGAAAAATGAAGCGAAGAAAATATTAAGTCTCTTTGTCTGGATTTTGGTTTGATCAGATTTACAATATCTGTGTCGATCAATAGAGCAGAACTAGAATACAGAATTTGGTATTTCATGAGCCTCTTGCCAAAGTCATGAAACTGCTTGCAAACATCCCACTAACAGTCTGTGACACATTGCTCACTCTCAAAAAAGCACAGAGTTAATATCTATATGCACTCCAATGCGTAATTCAGTATTTGTTGGTGTGAAAGGTTTTGAGGGCCACTGCTGTAGTCTGTTTGGATGTTCTGTTTACAGATCCCTGACTGAAACCATGTGGTAAAAGTTACATTATGTATTGGCCCATAGCTAAACTTAAAAGACTTAGCTGGTTTTAGGTTTTTCCTGTCAGTCAGACTTTAACTGTTGTTGCTTAGAGTTACACATTGGATTTAGGAGGTTTTGTGGTTGTCTTATCTGCCCCACTGATCTTCTTCTGTTATGACTTTGGGGCTCTGTTGGCTCAGAGACATACTTGTCACAATGAAAAGAATCAAAGGGGCTGAAATATGTGGACCTATTGGCTTGTGCCCCTCCTTCAACTTTCTGTAACACATACTAGCAAATGACTCTTGCACCTGGTGAACCAAGCACACTGTAAACGTAAAATATATATATATATAATTATTATGTAAAGTCTAAAACATTATTCTTGCAAAACATTTTAATTTATTAAGTGGCCAACAGCTGAGTTTACAGGAAAACGACAAGGCTTTCTGTTATTCTGTTAGATGCAACGAAACCACAAGCATTTTAATCACTTCTGCGACTGTGACAAACAAATAAATCCTTTTCCTGTTTGCCACAAAACCTCTAAATGTCTCACATCTACAAGTGGCAATTTCCTTTCACTTTTTCCTGACCACATCAGAGCTTTTATTATGTAATATGACAAAAAAACACTACAGTACGCTTGAATCACCTGATCAAAGCTGCTTTTCAAATGAGATGTGGCCTTGGGGGACGAGGACTCAAGGCAAATTGTGTAAATGTGATATTTCAATTACACCAAATTATTTGATGAGCTGAAAACTTGAGATTGAAGTTGCCACCCAAAACAAAAACTAGAAATAAACTAGAAGTAAGCAAAGATACAAAACAGTAAACCTCGACCCTGTTAGACTACAAAAAAGGTACTCTATTCTTAATGCTTTTGCCATTTTGTGTGTGACATAATATTTGTAGACAATCTAGAAATACTATTAATATTTCATAAAGCTTATAATTAGATTGTAACTATTTTACCATTTAAAGTTGTAATATGTAGCATCTCTTGATGGTCGCATTTGCTCATGTGCAAAATTGCAAAAATACTAAATGAAGAGTAAAAAGTTGATACAACTGGTATTTATGGCTCACAGTCACTAAAAAGCTATATTTGAGATAGTTTGTGGATTTAATGTTCATCTTCTAATAATAAATTGGGTGCAATACACTCACAAAAAGTATATCTATTTTTAAAGTGTATGCTTGCAAATTAGTACCTGAATTGATAAATGAGGCCCAAATTGTAATTGTAGCAAGTTACAATTCACAGCCCTTCATATAGAGTTGTGATTGTGATGCTCAGATAGTAGATGGAGGAACAGAACAGTACATTACTGTGAATGGAGGTGAAATAGCCATAAGATTCTAAATAGGATTTCCGTTCCCAAGAGAAAAGAGAGTGGACTTGTACTTCCATTTGGCCAGACCAGAGCCATAATTTCATCACTCTTCACTTAATTGTGTGCGCTGCAGGCGGCGTCTCCTATCTGTGGCAGCAAACACAGGCAGGTGGATGCAAAGGAAACCACAGCACTTCATTTTTACACATGGGCAGTTTGCAAAAAAAAAAAAAAAAAAAAAAAAAAAAAGAATAATGCGCTAGAGTGGTCTCTGTTGAGTATTGGGGCAAAGTACAGCAACAATGTAAGGGAACTGTTTATGAACGATTCTCAAATAAATATATAGCACGTATGTATAACTCACCTGTGTCAAGTGTCAAGTCAAGGTAAGAGAGAAGATCTCCTCGCTAAAAGAGAAGAAACCAACAAGACATAGGAGACACTGTTAATGATGTTACCTTAATTCATTTAATATGCTTTAGGGAAATGTTGTGTATGTAACAATTTTATTTGGTTGTAAATACATTTTTTTTCTTTGAGGCAGCAAGATTATCCCCTGAAGTAGCTTTTACACACACTTCTAAACACTTTACAATCTTGGACTAAACTAATTTTGAAAGAAATAATAAACTTGATTGACTTAAGTTTGGTTGCCAGTTTCCTCATCGGAGACAGTCTGATGGGAATCTTCTTCCTCTTCTGCTTTTTGACTTTACTTTTCACTAAAACTGGGTTGTGTTTACCTGAAATTAGTAACTTTTGGAGGGTAGTTGGGGTAACTTTTTTTGTCGTAAATTAGTTCTTGTTTTTGCACTAAGAAGAATGGTAAATACAACACTCTGTGAAAAAATGAGACCACTAAGTACTGTCTAAATATAATAATAAAGAATTTTATTTCTCATCAGGAGCAGAAAGCTGTGATTGGCTGTGCTTGGGTGGTCCTCCTCAGTTTCACTTTGCTGTTTGTAAGTGTTTTTTTAAATCATAACTGCAAACCAAAATGAATACACACTTAATGTTTACAGTGTGAAAGAGAGCTACCCCACCTTTAATAGCGGGAAAAAAGCTAAATATTTTTCTGTCAGTCAGTCAGTTAGTCATTAGGCTATATGTTGACTACAATATTTAATTGTGTAGCCAACTATAATTCCTAAGATACATAAATTCTGTGCAATCTGTGTGTCCTGGTGCATTCAAAAGCTATCAAAAAGTAATTCATATTACAATGTTACAATACATCAAAGTATTTTAAAAGCTGTAATGGCATTTAGTCGAAAATACAAAAATGTTATGGGTATTTTTTAAACGGGATTACTCGGATTATTGTTGAAATTCAGTACACATTCACAACATTAATCTCTGCACTGAAAACAAACGCACCTGAAACTCACCATGAAAACGACATCTTACAGTATGTTACCCTGTCAAATCTAAACTTACCCTTTGACCTCACTCCCTTGTCGTTTGAAGTACTGTTATGTCTACCGTGACTAAAGGCTCCGCGTGTATCATCACATGGATAGATGTAGAAACTTGTTACAGTCAGCCGTTCATCATTTCGAAGCTCAGCAGGGATACCGCTCGTAAAAAGCGAAGATGTTTGTGACCTCTGACCTTTTCTTAAACGCTACCAGCTACAGAACGCCCCTCAGTGGCGGACAGTGGTGTAAAATGTGAACGCAAAGCAAAAGGGTCAAGTGACGACGCTGCTCTGTTTTTTTATTTTGTCGTGGATTGAGCAGGTAATGTTATCTGTGCGAATTCCTCTGCCAAAACATTTTAGGCCTATAAAATTTCACTTTTTGCAACTATAGTGACATTATCAGTAACAGTAGACAGTCCTGCGTTTCCCACGTCAGGAATTGCGTTAGAGCTCCATCTAGACTGAAAAGGAAATTACACAGAGGAAAAAAGCCAGTCGTGCCTTCACAAACTCGTTTGCTCTTTAGCACACATCTCATTCTGCTTTAAATCTGAGGTAATACGTAAAAAGTTTACTGCTTTTAGACTGAGTAACTTGTTTTTTATGTAAAGATGCCTTCATAAATCAAAAACAGATTATGAAATGCAACGTGTGTTAGCATTTTTGTATAGTTGCACATTTTATAAGTCTGTTGTAGTTTTTTATGTTATGGCTATTAGCACAGAATACCTTTTATTTTTCTTCTTTTTCAAATGTTTGCTTTCTTTGGTGGGTTAGTCGTGTAAATATTTACCAAATTTTTTCATGTGATTAATGTGTTTGTCTCCACAGGGATAGACTATGAAATATACTGAAATATTTCAAACAAGCATGCAAAACTAAAAACTTTTTTTGTCATATTACTTAACCTACATTCTTTAATTTACTACTACATGCAATATAAAGATGCTCACAAAATACAAGAGCAATGCAAATTTGTTATTTAAGCTTTGACATAGTCTGACTCTATACAATATGGTAGTGAAAGTGACCCATCCGTAAACCTGATTTCTTTTCTTTTTCTTTTTTTTTTCCCCAGAACTTGTTTTAAATACACAGTTTGGAACAGATTAGTTTCATCTCTGAGACTTGGGCATTGAAGCTGAGGATATAACTTCTGTGATCACTTTGGTGAAAGGTCTTTTCAGACTAAAAGGTTCCCTGTTTCCTCATCAGAGACTGTCCAATGGGAATCCAACTTCTGCTTTTTGACCTTACTCTTCACTAAAACTGGACTGTTTTTCTCTGAAATGAGTAACTTTATATATTGGGAAAAGCTAGCTAAATATTTTTATTTCAATCAATCATTAATCATTATCTTATGACCACAGTATTGAAATTCTCTGTCATTATGCACTGTAATTCCTATGTGCACATGAAATCAGGTCTTTGCAATATGTGTGCATTCAAAAGCCATCAGAAAGACCAATTACAACTTAATGTTACAAGTATTTTAATATCTGTAATGGCATTTGGTCAAAAATACAAAACATATGCACTTCAAAGTACTAAATGCATCGACTGCAATATCTAATGCAAGTAATCAGACTTTCCGTGTTAAAAAATAAAATAAAATAAAAATAAATAATTTGAGATATGTTTTTACTAACACTCCAAAAATCTATTCCTGGTGTTTTGTATTAAAAGTAGTACTTATCAGATTATTGAAATGTTATGGAAACATTGCATCTAGTGAGAAGAATTTGTTTTTTTAATCAGAAAGGCAATCTATTGTGGAAAAATAGTCTTTCAAATGCAGCAGTTGTTTACAGGTGTGTTTGCCATTCAGACCAGCCCTCAAATTTTGTACATGTCAAATATTAATAATAATAATTTTTCTAGTTCTGTAAATGTGTCTCGTTTTCAGTTACACATAGTTCTCCAACAAACTGCACTGGCTCCTTCTCTCACAAAGAACCACCAGATTCATTATCATGCATTTATAATTTAATCTGCTCTTGTAATCTGATGTTCATCTGCACTTTAACACTCACCCAAACCTCTGTCAGCAACACATGTCATGAAGCACACATGGTTCCCTTCACACATAAGACATTCCTGACTAATAACTCACTGGAGGTTAGCCGCCTTTAGCTCCAAATGTGTTTCCCATTCAAAAGTACGGTTCAGCTAGAAAACAAATGCAGCCCGCGTTGTGGGTCAGGACCTGTCAGTACCACTTCTAATTTGGGAACATTCATAAATGTTTTTTTTTTTTATTATTCATAATATACACACTTTCATTACTTTAGGTATCAGATTTCAAGGTCTTATTGTCAATGAAAAGCATTTATCCTGAACGATACTTTTTGTTCTCAACAATTACTAAGATAAACTCATTAAATTCTTTTGTTAGCACACTATTTGCTGTACAAGAATAACCACCAAAGAGCAAGTCAGACTTTTTTTTTTTTCTTTACTAGAATATGGCTCTACTACCACAATATTGTTTTGGCCCTTTGCATTCCCTCTCATTCACATATGATACCATTGGGAACCTCAGTCATTTCATGCGTAATTACCTTAACTCATCACTCATCACTTTAAGTCAAATTGTGTTGACAGTGTGTTTATATCTACTGTGGTGGAGCCCGTTGCCCTTTACTATAATGACCACACATAAAGCCATAATTCATGCACAGAAAGTCGTCCTCTCCACTTTCTCCTTAAGGGCTTCTGAAGCTGCTGGTAATAAGTTGTCTTGTTTGGCTGAGGATTACATGCCAGAAGGATTTGTGTGGTTCTTAGAGGAAAATGAACAGATCTTTAGTGACCGGAGGGCATTACATGTGAACCGAGACCAGAATGTGTGCTAAGGACCTGCAAATACACAATGAGAAGATAATGAAAGTTATGATATATTATAAACTGGGTTCCATAGAGTAGAATTTAAGTAATTTTACTATAATAAAGCAGCATCATTAATGTTTAGGAGGTTGACTTTAAATACTGGCCAATATCTGATTTGTTATAAGGGTATTGAACAGGGCTGGGTGATGTTGACAAAACTGAATATTTCAATATTTTTTTTGCGTTTCTTGATAACGATCTTCGAGCGATATTTTGTTAGTCCAACATATTCATGTCAAAACCTGTCTTCAAACTTGTGACATCATAAAAATGACAACTTTAAATATTCCAATGAGCTTAAAAGTTGACTGGCTTTGACTGGATTGTGATTTTCAAAGTAATTTCAAGTTAGTGTACATTTTTCTTATTTTAAGTAAAACAAGACTCAAAACTAAATATTTTTTTCTTCCCAATTTCTTTAAATATCTAATACTTATCAAATTAATTACAGGTGCAGGAATCTCTCATTTTATCAATTTTGCTGCTTTGTGAAGCTCTCTGAATGACTTAATATACAAATTCTGATGGTAATATAAGCTGTTATTGTAAATTTGCTTGTTTGTAAGATTTTTTTTCTGCACGATATACTCGATATTCAGTTTTTGCATATCTTAAAAACAACATTCATAATATTATCTAAAGTTCGATATACTGCACGACTAAGGCTGAGAGTCTGTTATGAAGAGTCAGTGTCACATAAATTGAATAGGTATCCATAGATTGTGAATCAGTGTGAGTTGAGCACCACTCAAATGCAGAATTATGTTCAGGTTAAGCTTTATTATTGGTTTACTGCTTGTTTGAAGTAGGAACTCTGTAAATTCACATGAACTATGGTACAGTTTACATTATTAGTACATAAAGAACATTCAATATATTCATCGATCTATACATGTGGACAGTTGTTGTCAGTGCGAGCTTCATTATCTGGAACATACACCCTCATTTGCATAATTACATGTCACTCAAGTGCAATAACAATGACACTTCAGTTAGATATACTGTACAAGCTACTCTATTAGGATTACATTTGGCAAAATAAACAAAACACAAGTTCTTGATTCATATTTTCTTTGTGAAACCTTTGAGTATTTTGGAGTAAAAATTATATGCTGAAAAACTGACCAATATTTCAGAACTCGTTTTAATATGATGAGCTGTGGCAGTGTGATTTTTACCTCCAAATCACAAACTAACTGTATAAATACTATTGTAAACATGTGTTGTATGAGTAAAATTATGTGTTGAATTATTAAGAAACTGTTCCAAATCAAGATTGTAATAAATCCCTTTTTGTAAAATATTTAGTAACAACTTCTGGGCTTCTAATAAAATAAAAAAATACAAAAGCATAACATGTATTACAAAATTATCTATAAACATAAATGTGCAACATCAGCAGAAACCTGAAAAGTCCCCAGGCACGTACGATGCAACACAGAAAACATGACACATACAGTATAAGTGCTACAATAGACCAATAAAATAACATTATACACATTTAACACCATACAGTTTTACAGAATGCCTTCATTTCATCATGTAATCAGTATTGATTAGTAATAAACAAACAATAGGTTCCTTCAATTGTAAAAGAAATGTTACTCATGTTTTGTAAACATTTACAACCACTGGCCCCTTTTCGACACATTGCTTTACATGTCCAACTTGCAACTTAATTTTACTGGTTAAAAAAAATCAAGAATGGGTCTATACCATAATTATCTGATTGTTTCAGTTCTATAATTGTTAAATGGGACCTATTTTGTAAAATCCCAGTTTCTGAGTTTTTAACTATGTTAAAACACTGTTCTCTAAACATTAGTTTATCGAAAATTGTATTTAAACTGATTCATGTATGTAATAACCTTGTCTTGTTCTGCAGCTAAATGCTGTTCAGTAAATGTCTGCTGTCCTACCACCTATCCTCATCCATTTGTCTGTATTTACTTGCGATTAGTCGAAACAATCAGATTCCAGTTACAACATATGGGTTCCAAACTGTAGTTTAGCCATATTTCTCCTCTCCAAAATTTGCTTATCAATTCTGCATTTTGAACAAGTAGTCAATAGACCTGTTTCTATTTCCAAGCTGTTTTTCCAGATCAGTTTTGTGTTACAATGAACAATTTGTAAATTACTGATCTACATATATTCTAGTTTCTTACTAAATACACAGAAAAAAACACAATAGGTCTCCTTTAAGAAATTTCTTTTTTTTAATATAATTTATTCCAAAAAAGCATGCCATCATCAGCAAAACCTTTATGAATATGCTTCTAATCGAGTGACCAGCGACTGCCTGTAGAAAATGTGTGAAACAAAACGCAGCAAAAGTGAAGAACATAATAAGCTTTAGCACCATAACCAAAGCTTCCTCGCTAACACTTTAACAATCTGATTTATTCAATTTCCTGTTTTTACCTGAACGTAACCCAACACGCTTCACTACCACTCCACTTTCGCCAGTCTATTTGTTCTGAATCCACCTCACATCCTTTGACTTGTGTCTCCATTGACTCGCCTTTCATCCAGAGGTCATTGTTGCAAACAATAAGGAAACACTACACTCCTTTGGGTTGGCCCAATTCACTCTGTTTCATCTATTTAAAGGATTGTCCGACGCAAGGAGTACCAAACTGTTTTTAGAGGTAAGCATTCGTTAAATGTTTGAGAGCATGCAGCCATACTCAGAGACTATTGCAAAATACTGAAGTGGCCAAATCTTCATTCAGTTGTAAATTGGAGAGAGAGAAAGAGTGTGTTTACAGTGTGGTGGATTTCCTCTGGGCATTCCAGTTTTCCCCATCAACCCAAAACATCCACTATAAGCATTCTGTAATAACCCATCCAGCTACAGCACTTAAGGCCAAGCCCAGGTCAAATGAAGAAAACAAATTTTCTCCAAGTACATAAAAATACCACAACAAAATCAATCTTTGGTAATCTATTTAGTGGAAAGTTGTACATGACAAACGCCAACTGTGACTATTCACTGAATGATTTTTTTTTTTTGACTTGGCTGCAGTAGAAGGAAGAGTCTGGGGAGAGGAAAACCTGGAAAATCTAGACTACTCCCGCAAACATTCACTCACAGAAATACATTAGGCCAGTTTTATGCTGAAGCAATAAGTTCTATTACTTTCACACATCTCCAATCACCAAGTGGTCTAATGGGTATGTCTTACTTGTAATTTTACAACCTAGAACAAATCCCTTCGCTTTGTATACAAATGCCTTACGTTTGGACAAAATAATTGGATATACTGTAACTATAATGTGCTTACATTTGATTGTAAATTTACAAGAGACCCTGAGAAAAAACAAAACTCCCAAGCCCTGCATTTTGCTACTCACTCAAAAATTTGCTAACACATTGCAATTCATAGTTTACAGACATTTTTACACTGAGCGCTAATGTTGACATAACAGTATCTGGTCCCAATAACAGCGCATTAGCTAAATGAACCAAAACGTGTGTGGTATGTTTGCATAGTGCATGCATGGAGAGCTACATACTGCATGGTTTAGTTATTTACAAAAGTTTACATAGAAAAGTGGTCTGTGTCCTTATTTTTTCTATGGGAGACTTTAGAGTTGATCATCATTTGTCCATGTCACAAGCTTGTGCAACACTTGTCAAACCGATCAATGTCTTCTGAAATGCTTGAAATTGAAAATAGGTTGGAACAAGTCTGTGTCTTTTTAAATTTACTTGGATGGTGTGCGTGCCTCGTCTGGGAGCATTAGCAGGTCATTTGTCAAAGGTTTCAAAGAATGTTACATGCTGCTTCTCTTTGGTACATATTTGACATTACAAGCCTTAAAAAAAAAAAAAAACTATAAATAAAGTGAACACTGACAGAAAGGTTGAACAAAAGAGATAAGGAGTTCCACTGCTGCCCCATGTTTGGTAAAGTCACAGTTGTATATCCAGGGTCAACACATGAAACGCATAATGGTAAATATATAGAGATATAAAAATATTTAATCACTTAGAAGAATTTCATGGCTTTATCATGTAAATTTCTCAGATTCTTTTGGTGTGGATTGTGGTTTGTAGATTTGCTGATTTATAGGTGCTGGCTTTTCCGAGGCTTTAGATAAAAGTTGAGCTTATAGGAGCTATGAGTAAGGCCTTAGTATAGTATAGGCTTAATTTGCTCAGACTACAGAAGTGGCAGTGGGCTTTGTCAGAACTAAACTCTGAGCAATATCTTCTCTGTTAATTTTGCGCAGCGCAGTGCACAGGGCATCAAGGCTGGCGCTGTCCTTGCTGGCCCAATCGGAAAGCAGCGCTCTGACAGGATGGTCTTCCTGCCTAAAGGTGGCGATGCGTTCCTCTTCATATCCGAGGAGAGCAGCCAGGTTGGACCAGTCGCTGTCGTCCATATTGCAATTGTCGCCGTCGCTTCCTCTGAACATCAGCTGCTCCACTTTTTCTGTGTGAAGCGGCATCAGCAAACAGGGTTCCTCGTCCATCATAAGAACTACACAAGAAAGAAAGAAAGTATTATTTGTTTTCTTATTAATACTCTATTTTTGTCTTTCCGCAGTGAATCTTGACTTGGATGTTTACATAAAAATTATACCCCTTGTATCTGGTGCATCACACATTCCTCAACATTTAAAACAAGGAGCACAAATGTTATGCAATTGTATCAGGATACGCGTCAGTCCCAGTCATATCTATAGCCTGTCCATCCATGGAATGGATTTCTTTTTCAATGTGGTTCTCCTCAAGTTTTTTAGTTTTTCCTTGCAGAGAAGGAGGGTCTAAGGACAGGGGGTGCTCTGGGACAATTATTCATCTACCTGTTTGTTGTTGGACAATCTGCTTCTGTATTTCTAAAAATAATACGGTCGTTGGTATTGACGAAATGTTTGATTCTTTGATTTTCTGACAATTTTGTTTGCTAAATCAACAATCATGTGAAATCCTCTGAGATAACTGCTGTTGTGATTTTGGGCTATACAAATAAATTAAATTGAATATAGAAGAAAGAATATATTTAGATTCACAGATATATTTTGGTAACCCTAGAGGGAACTTTCAATTAGAATTCTTTTAGTCTCCATTACAGTTTTGTTCTATATTGATTAAGTTGTCCAAAAGTTTGGGTTTACAGTTACAGTTACATCACGATATCAAGCTACACGGATCTAACTTTTATGTTGTTCTCTAATGTTTTCTGTCACTTACTCAGGGTTTTAGAGCTTCTCGTATTTAAAGAAGGATGTGATTTTAAGGTCTTTAAGTCTCAAACTGGTTTGCCGGGGGCATGTGCTGCCAAAAAATGGATGTTGTAACACTAAAGACTGCTGCTATCTTTGTTTGCAGATTTGAGAAGTTGTTGATAACACTAGACAGATAATTCCTGAGGGGAAATTCTTTTCTATTGACTAACAAAGTGAGACATTTTAAGGTAATATTCAGGTTGATTGAGTGCAACCTATAAGTTAAGTGATTGTTTTTACTACACATGCTTGTTACCAGAGACATTTATTGTCAGATTAAAAAATAAATATAACTGAATGGCTAATTTGTTCACGATAGGTAACTAAATAGTGACAAAAGAATGGCTTTACTGTGCAAATATTCCTTGAGAGAGGAAAATTACTGCCACATTTTTGTCATTCAAGTTGCTGGGTTGTTAATGCACAAAAACTAATTCCAAGAACAGAAACAAACACTGGAATTATATTGTTTATTTTGTGTCAGTAACACATTTGAGTTAAAGTTAAGATCTATAGTAGTTTAAGTCATTATTTGTGTTGTGCTCAGTGCATACTAAAACTATACAGAAAGAGAGAACAATTTTAGGGTGGTGTTTAATCATTATAAAACACTTTTTCTTATATTCTATGTTTGAAAAGCACTCTGTGAGTAACCATTGGTTTGATTTTATACAAAAAACTTTCTAAACAAACATAAAAACTGTTTGAAAGTATTATTACTATCCTTCAAGCAGGTACTGTGTGTAAAATAACCAATGGACAAATAACAGAACAAATGCAGTAGTTGTTATCCATGTTACCTGTGTGTGTCTGTGTTTGGCCCTGCTGCTCCTGCAGACTTTGACTGTCCACTGAAATGCCACTGTCGCTGTGGAGCTTCTCTCCCTCCGGCGATGGCGTCTGGTTCGGATTGGCTGTACAGTTGTTTGCTCCCTGTTTGTTTTGCTTGCAATTATTCCACCTAAAGCACAAATTAAAAAAACTGTCACTATAAACTTGGAAGCCACCAATCAAAACGTTTAAATATCAATGATACCTTTTATTAGAGTAGTAATTACAGCAAATAGGCAGGATAGTAACATTATTATTGTTGTGAGAAAAAGCATTATATCAATTACTGTTAAAAACAAACAATGTTATCTCTTTTCAAGTTTCTACAGTATGAGATCACATATCTGAATTACTATAATTAACTGAAATGTTCCCAGTATTAGAACACATTCACAAAAGTCTTTTATGCAATCTGTGCGAGACAATACCGTGCAAAATATATAAGATAATTAAAGTGTCAATTGAGGCAATTCAGCCGCAACAAAAGAGACAGAACTTAGTAGTAATGACCATTGGCAATGAACAGTAAATAACAAATTACACTCTCAATAATACACCTCCAGCAATTGCTCCAATGCTGCTAACCTAATTAAGCTGTAATAAAAGATATGATTACCAATATTTAACTATTTGATCTTAATCAATTGGTATAACAACAAATTTGATGCTTATGTTATCTATTATTTTTGATTTTTAGAGGGAATTACAGTGGTACCATAACAACAATTGAAACAATAAGCCAATATCATCATAGGTAGTGACCATAAAGCACTAAGCAAACATCATTATATTCTTTTGGGACTTATTATTCAGACCAATACCAAGTCAGATAGACAGGTCTGTGTTGAGTACTGTTCAGAAGTTTTAATAAATATATTCCAGTGGACAGACAAGCCAGCTTCTGCATTGATGCAAACAAGAAATCTTCTGTAGATTGGTGGGGCGGAGTTTTTAGAAAGCTAAAAAGAAAAATTAGACGTGTCTCGATGCGTTATCATTTTAACCTTTACATAAAAACCCCCAAACCTTCTCAAGGTCGTTTCACACCCAACCGACGCACACGAACACAACGAAAGGACACATCAAATAGAACATCAACACATCACACCCAAAAACAGAAGAAGAAAATACAGCGCAAAAACAGCACACCCCACTCACACACAAACGGCAAGATTTTTTTATTTATTATGTTCCAATTCTTGACCTATTTTTTATGGATTGCTTGTTGACTTTGGGTGCTTCATCTACTATGGTAGGGAGAGACGACTTTCTCCAATGTGTGATTTCCACATTACTGAGAAGAATAGGTGCTGATTTTTATGGTACTTACGGCAGCTGCAGTGGGCTAGGTGGATCATGAAATCTTGAAAGACCTGAGTAAATCCTAAATACCTCTTGCACTGCAGCCCTATGACAGTCATAAGATTGTCAATCCATTCTAATTATATGGTGCTGTGCTTTCAACCGTGGCGTGCGTGTGTGAACATGCCAGCAGCTGGAAGCATGTTCTATTAGTCATAGATGAATTGTGAAATCTTAGGGCTACAGCTATTATTCCAAATCATTCACATCACAACAAAGTGACTTTTCATTGAAGAAAAAAAATACCTTGATTTTTTTTTTACTTCTTTACTATTGTTTTTTTATGTGAAGTATTTTAGTTCTACTGAATAAGCTTTAACGTCTGCTTTCACAAAGAAAGTCTGCCAAGCTTTTTGTCGATAGAACAATTTAAATAGCATTTACACGACAGAAATATTGGTGGCTAATGATCTAAGTTGTACTCATGCGATTTTCTAATTTTATTTCAAGCTGAACTACGGTGTATTTGCCTCCCTCCAGGTTGTCTATTGGAGGAGTGGCGTGGAGTCAGACGATGAAGGCACTGTCAGAGCTCAGTGGCATTAAAGAGTGCATCCTTCGTCCATGGCGAGTCGGCTTTATGTGGTGCAACAGACCAGAAGGAGCCTGGAGAATTGGGCCCGGAGGACACTGCAGGCCGCTGCCCAGTCTGCAGCTGCAAATGGGAAAAGTTGACTCCCTGATAGAACAGCCAGCACCACATCTGGATTTTGGGTCAGTCCACAGTCACGCCTGGAAGGATTTATATATTTGCATTATGTTTGTCCTAGCCAGGGTTTAATGCCGTTTTTGTTGAGTTGTGCCAGTTTCTGCGGAAAAAAGGAAATTTGGACCATTTCCCAAGTACCTGTTATAAGACATAGCCTTGTAAGAATAAATGCATTTTTTGGATACAGTGGGTAATTAAATGATTGGTGAATGTTCTCTCAAATAAACTTTACATATGATTTTTTTCTCATGTGACCTCAAAGTGTTTTTAATAATAAAATAATAATACATTTTATTTATATACTTTCTAGACACTTAAAGACGCTTTACAGACAAAGGTAGATAAACAAAGTACAACATATAAAGACAGTTAGTAATTACAACATTAATCAACATTAAAAGCAGATTTAAACAGATTCCACACCTGTTCATTGATTTGACCTTCCCACTGACAATAACTTTAACGTGGAAAAATTAATAAAAACAAAAATCCTAGATGAATTCTGATAAATATAACATTTCTATCAAGATGCTCTGTCTACTCTGGACTATTGATTTCCATTATTTATATCTACAAGTATGTGTCTTAAACTTCACGTTTTTCCTCTGTCACGAAGTCTTTTAAAGTGCGTCATTTCAGTTCAATTACAACAAAGCTATCAGCGGTGATTGTATTGTAACACAGTTAGTGCTGGTCGTCAGCTTTTTTTATGGAAGCATTGAAATATCATTGGCACAGACATTTATCATCTCACTTACACAAACACAATTAAGTTGTTATTCAATGCTGTTTTGTGTGGGACCTGTTCCAAGGTCTCAATCCAATTTAAGGCCAGTTTGCTTTTTTGTGTCCCATTGCTTTGTTTTAGTCACAACCAACAAAGTGTTTTAGCTAAAACAAAAAGACAAAATGCCAAGTTTGATGGTTTGACTTAAATGACATCTGTTAACAGTTAAATAATGGTTCAGTCATGATTAATCACAATAATGTACTTCTCACAATTACTTATATTGTAATTCAGACAGTATGTTCAATGCCAGAACTGCAAACATAACTTGCTCTTCTGGATTGCAAACTTGTTTAAATAATAAGACTGATGAATAAGTTTGATATTGTTCCCTTCTTCAATTTTTTTACTGTATAAGGGAAAAGTAAACTTTTTTGCTGCTACATACCCTTCAGACAAAACACTGCAACATTTTTGGTTGTCATTCTATTTTCTGTTTTGTGTAGCATTTCTCCCGACCTACAGAGCAAGCAAATAGAACAGGGATAAGCCATTTCCTCCTACCTAAATTACCTACAAAGCAGCATTTTTTTAATACTTGTTTTGTCAGCATGGCTTCTTTTCTGTTTGCACAATGCTATCTAACGGCTGCGTTTGGCTGAACCTTTTGCAGCTCCTCTGTCGTAAGCAGTTTTTCGTGACAACAGCCCCAGCAAGTCCAGCTGGCAGCGCAGTGGAAAAAAGGCTACTGAGAGCTTGAGCGGAACACCTGGCCCAGCCTGACCGTGTTAGTGGATTCAATCCCACGAGAATGACAGGCTAGTTACGAGAGCTGCTTGACTGCTTCTTTATCTCTTATTCTCACACTCTATCTAGCCAAGCTCCAACATCTTGCACAACATTACATTGCTGTTTGTAGATCTGCCTTGTAGATGTGTTCAGTATAGACCACATAGAGATTTTCTTTTTTAGGGGCTTACTAGTGGACTTTAAAAATGTATCTCAAAAGTGAGACTTACACATTTATATATATTTTTTAGTTTGTAATTATCTGTAGCTTTTTATATCTGACTCATGGAAATCTATCAACATGCCTTGTCATCTGTTTGCACAGAAGTACATAGAATTGCAATTCTCTCTCTTGTGACCGAGGTGACCATCCAGTTGCTGAAGGGCAAATATGCAACAAATGACTCGGCTGTTAAAAAAAAAGTCTACTGTCAGCAGCAACGTGGCTTTACTGTGGATTTTCATCATTTTTAGGGAGTTGACAGGATCAGATCAAGCATTGTGAGGATGGGTGTAGATGTGAAGTACCAGGCTGTCAAAGTCCAATCTTCTCCCCAAGGCTCCTCTATACACCGATGTGCACTTCTCTTCAGTGTCCTTATGAATCATATACATTTACACTGTGTATTCACTTTATTTAGGTCATTGTAGATTTTTATGGTCATGCTATCTATATGATAATGTGTAACCATGGAAGTGTCTCTGACCTCTATTCATGCTCTTTTTTTTTCTATTCAGCGCATGTGAAATTTGCAGCCTTGAATTTCGAAGTCTATTCTTTTAGAATCACATTCACCTTCACTTTGAATAAACCATTTATTGCAGACTAAGCATGACAAAAAAGGGTTTGTAAAGGTGCTGTTCATAAACAACTCAGTAAAAACTCATCTAACCTTCTTTTGTCAGATCTAAAGACCTAATTTTGAGTCAATAACTTGGAATTCTTTTCATGACGTTGACTGCATGCAATATGGCAAATTCAAATTATTGAACGAGTTGTTTAGATTTGCCGAAACGGTTTCCTGATCAGAACAATGCCAGTAATGTCAAGTTTATATCTTTAGGTACAGTTTTAACTGCATAAAGTATAGTTGAAGGTACTGTGTTCTTTCTTTAGGTAATTATGTTTGCCTCATCATTTTATTTGCATTGTTTTGTTAGTGGCTCAGCGATAAGCACTCTGGCCTCATAGCAAAGCAAGGCCTTTCAATGTGAAGTTTGCATGTTCTTAATGTCTTTCCAGACCAGGTGCTCCGTCCAGTTTCCCCAACCCCTTGAACTAAAAACATGTACAGTAGCGCCTCCCTCCCCAGGACTACGAGTAAATTAGCTGGTAGAATCTGGTCCAAGCTTCTCTCTCTCTCATTGTGTGATCAATGTAATTGTACATTGTCCTAATGAAAAAACACTTTAACCCTAATGTTACTAAAATTAAAATAAGCTTTCTTTATAATAAAAATAAAGAAACACAAAACGTATATCATTTTATAAAGCTATTTTTAATTAGCTCACATAGACAATAGTTAAACTGAATTCTCTCCCTGTCCCAGAAACGTCATACAGGAGCCTCTCTCAAAGCGTGTAACTGCATTATTGTTTAGAATTTAATTGTCTTTGGCCTATTTTACCTTAATCTAACACAATGACAGATCAGCCAAATGCTGATTTGATGACACCAGTCTTAATTAATAAAGTATTGTTATGTTCCCACAGACCACATTAGTGAGAGGAGAGAGAGGCTTGTCAGAGCGAGATAAGCGGATAGGAGAGTGATCGCAGGAGCGAGAGGACGCTGCCTCTACACTATCCAAGACAGGACATTTTATATACATTGAATCCTATACCGCGGGCTGAGACTACACCGAGCGCGCAGCTGATTATGCCAGACGTACTCCAAAGTCTGACTCTATTGTAACACAGCAAGCTAAATGCTGCGCACTGTGGACTTCGCTATTTCTGTGACAAACGGGAATCGATACCAATTATTTAAGCGATAATTCATACAATTTAAACGGCTGAACTCTCTTTGATTTATTTGTCTAAATTTGGTATATTTCAGGTGAGTAGCTTAAGTATATCAGGTCATATTATAAAACTTTTTATCTGACCTTATGTACGCGGAGGTCAATTAAAACACAGTTTTGTGTTGACATTATTAGCACATGGTCCACCTATTCACTTAAAGTTATTAACTATTATTATTTTATATTAGTTAGATGTAAATTTCGCAATCCAGCATAGCAAGATATAAGCACATATAAGACACAATTTTATGTTTGCACTAGTTCTTTTATACTGACTTAGTTTAACAAGAAAGAGCGCTGTATTGATTATTTGTAAAATATTATAGAGCCAATGTAGCTACTTACAGAACATAACATAAAACATGATAAAAAATGCCCAATTAGTTTCTCAAGCAATTCAGATTGGTGAGATGCTAATTGGCCCATAGACAGAAACTTGTTCAACTAAGTAGTTTCAAGACAACGCTAGTTTCGGTATGTCTTAATAACAGTCTTAGTAGTAAGCTCTTATCTTGAAGAGATCATTTGCGTGTAAAACAGCTGCGTGCAATATCTCTGTTATAGCTAATGATGTTATCACCAAAACTATAAACCTCAACTACTCAAATTGTGTATAAGGACTCATCAACAACCCGAGTTGCTGGTTGGTTGATCTTTATCCTTCAGCTAGCCTATAATAGGAGAGCAGGTAAGACATTGCCGAGCTTGGAGTCTTTGTTCATCGCACTTTTTTGTATTGCACAGAATCAGTAAAACTAAATTTTAATTAACTGTGATCTGTGTGATCTTGTTTTTTCGGTTCCTTGTAGTTATTCATTCCTTCACGCTCACAAAACTGAAGCCAACTCATTTTGTATAATCCCCAATTTTCCCTTTTATTAACGGTGAACACGGCACACACGTTGTGGTTGTGTCGTGCTATTTTAATGATTCGTAGCCTGGGACAGTACAGTCAGTATGTGGTCAGGAGGTACGATGTGGCAGTAGCAAAATTGAACCTCAAGCATCACAGTCGTGATCTTCTTCTTGGCGGAGCTGTTCTCGATATTATTTCATCGGGCATCTCCGCTGGACAAACGCGCAGGGACGGTGACATAGATGTCTTCGTTTGGCCTCAAAGGGAACGAGTGTATATGTTGTGAAGATACAAGAATAAGATGGATAGATTGCAGAGATCATAATAGTAGTCAACTGCTTTAAGTACTAACGTCGCATAAATAGAAAGCTGAATTTTAATATTGAAATTAGTGGTGATCAAGGTCAAGTGAGATAACATTGTAAAGAGTGTGCCTAAGTGTGAATCAGAGAAGGAACAGCACCTGGAAGATCTATGAAATGTTCACCATGTATACTGTAAGTAGCAAAGAGAGATGAATTGCCGGAATATAGATACCTGCTAGTGTTGAGTTTACAGAAGTCGATACTATTAACTCTTGTGTACTTTGACTGGTTATTCAAATACAGACATTTATTTGTCCACACATTTGAGATTCTTTGCACATGGCTAAAGAAGACTGCATAAAAAAGTGGTTTGATTTCTACAGGCATATATTATGTCATTACAGTCTACATTTAATCTAGATTTAATGTAAACAAGAAATAGATTAGAACGGTACTAACAATTCTCACGTAATAACAGAGAGTGAGAATCTGAAATCAGTTCATATATTAAACATTCACTTCTGTATACTTGACTCACGTGTAGTGATATTTGCTTTTAAAGGAGCATTCTTAGATCTCCCTAGGATATCGTATGGGGCACCTAAACTCGCCTGTGAAATCCAGTGTTGCAAACTCCTGCATTGGAGGTCGCAAGCAATCATACGACAGATGAGACCCAGGTAGCATAATAGGCAAGTACGTATCCGCGAAGAGTAGTCAACTATTGGAAAGCAGGTTGTTGTTGCGATTAAATCCCGCTTTAGTTGGGAAAACCAACATTGGTTCCACTGTGGTCGTTCGCTATGACCCATCTTAGTGTGAGACATAACTTGGGATCTTCAAAAAGACATACTATCTATGAATTAGCGTCCATATTTACTCCCGGCTGTCGCTCGAAAACAAGATTATACTCACCATCTCCTCCGTATGCAATCACTATCATCCATACTGAAATTTAACAGCTGCACACATTACACGTGTTTGGTCATAGCGCGACATTTCGCAGTCTTTTGATGTCCTGACTTTGTGCTTGCTCACATCCACTACTATTAGTTAACTCCAGATCACCTATTACAGTTGTCTCTGTAGCCTAGCCTAACCGTTAACTTTGCAACATCATCGACTTGAGACACATGATACAGAATTGATGTGCGTCAGCTTCCAGGCGTGAAATATATAGTAGCCTCACCGAGCGGGGGGAGAAGGTTGGCGGGGAGCGCAGGTCCTGAAAGGCTTTGATACTTCACAATTGCGAGAAGCCACTATCCCATCTTAATGCGTAATGCACGCTATCAGAGATGTAGATTTGAGGTGATAGCATGAGATACCTTCCGTGAAATAAAAGAATAGAGAAGAGTTTATGATATCATGATAGTAATTTGATGCAGTCAGAACTCGATTGTGGGGCTTCTCTAGGTAATTAGGACGGGAGACTGTGATAGATGGACTTTTCGAAACTAAGGAGCTGTAGTGGCTGTATGTATATCCATATCAGGTTTGTACGCTATTTAAAGAGATATTTTTTAGAAGATTTTTTTTTATACACTAGATAGAATGGCGTAAGATAAACAAAATAGTACCTTATATTTTGCTGATGATAGTGGTAAAGCGATTCTAAAAGAGTAATTGCACGTAAGCCCGCAGTAGAATTATTCTTTAATTTATTATAGGTAATGTGAAGTCCAGTCTTCAATTCTCGAGAGAGTATGTGTTGTGTTGGCTTATGATTATGTATAAATTTAGATATGTTAGTTTTTGCAACATCATCAGCTCTGTGGTGATTTATTTCATATACTACCTTTCAATGACCTTATTGGAGTTTATGTATTTTAAACGACATTGTAGCTAGAATTGAATACGAGAAAGGCAGATAAAGCAGCGACTTAATTAAAAGACGTACCACGATTTCAGTTTTGATGGGTTTCACACTATACTGATTAACATACATGAAATGTATAATTCGTGTAATGTTTTAACGTCAGAACGAAAATGTCAGAGATACAGGATATTTGAGTATGAATTTAGCAGTGTGAAGTAAATAAAGCATGATAACAACGCAACTACAGAAAAGAAAGAGATTGACGCAAATGTGACTGAAGCTGAAGAACTACTATAAAAGTTAATGATGATAGTAATTCAAGTAACAGTTGTTTATGATAGAGAATTATGTGATAGCTCTACCAAAGTTAGTATGGATGCTGACTTTTAGGAGCTCCAAACTTCGCACGAATCATAATATAACCAGAAATACTACACGTTGTAATAAGAGTTCATGTTTTGTGGGTGTACTACACTCATTGTTCTGCTTGCTATACCTGATGTATAATATAGTTAGTATGCTTCCTATACTCGTTTTGTAAAAAGTAATCTATGAAAAGTAGTGCTAGTGAGTAGAGAATTAGGTGGCAGTTGCTCTTGTTGGACTAAGTATATAACCTACTTTAATATACTAAAATAAAGCCGTTACCCTATACGGTTGAGGTTTGTGTAGTTGCCCTGGGATGGTGAAATTAACTGTCTACAGCTACTGTAGTGTATACCTATCACCTACTGAATTTGGTTACATGCAAAACATAGAAAAAAAAAGTTGAATTCTTAACTAGGGATGCAAGATTTACATTGTGTTTTTATTTTTAAAATTTTTTTTTTGCAGAAACTTTGGACTTTAACAGTGACCGCTCACTTTCTGGTTCAACAAGCTTAGGCTCCTATGTAAAATCTCTATTTTTATTTTTTATTTTTTTTCACTGACCGAATGCATTCGAAACCTGTTTACCTCCAATATGTTTCAAGTTTTTTTCACAGCTGTTAGAGGAGAGATGTGTCTGTATGCTAACAGGAGTTAGCCATATTGCTAACTACAAAAACAGACTTAGCATCGATGGGTAAACAAACGAGACATAATTAGATATAGTCAGGACATTGCAGACTAATTTCCACCTGAAAAGAAACATTAACAAGATATGTGTGCTAGGGTGGAATTTGTTTTAAGTTATTATATTGTAAAAGAAAAAATTGGGTAGGTCTTTAGTAGTCAAATCACAATCTCAAATTTAATCTTTGTATTACCTTGAAGATGTAAGTAAAGTAACTTGCTTCTTCTGCGTTCACATTTCAGTTAGTTCTACTTGTTACTTTATCAGAGTAGTAAAGCTGAGTCTCATCTACAAGAGTTGTATTAAAAATGCTTGAACTTGCAGCTCTAATCAAAAAAGTCAGTGAATTATAATGAAGACATTTTACCAAAATAGCTGCAGATTGTCGCAGAATAAGATCACAATTAGATTTGTCACCATATTTCCCCTTCCTTTCAGAGGTCAGGGCAAGTTTTGGCATCACAATAAAAAAAAAAAAAAAAAAACATTTTCGGTTTCCAAACTATAGAAGGCTCAATTAATACATTTAAGCAAGAAACTTAAAAACAATTTCTTCCCAAAGGGACATTTTTCCAATATATCTTGGGCAAACATCGAGTTGTTTTTTTGTATTATTATTCATATTGTTTTTTTGGTTTGTTTGTTTGTTTGTTTGTTTTATTAAAGTGAAGCAAATGGTTGTTGTTCATACCTCATAATTTATTTAGAAGGAATTGCTAAAAATAAATTGCTGGAACAAATGTTTTCTTAGGTGTTGTATTGGTCAAAATGGGTGTCTAAGCTGTATCTTGGCGTTACAAAGCACCTTCCACCTACGCGTGTGTACACTGGTGCAAAGACTTTGGAGCAAGCGAGCGTGTGTGTGGTAATCTACAGCAGCCACACCTGAGTCCAGCCCCTCATTCCAACAGCTTGTCAAACAAAACAGGTGTTACTGCGGCTTCCTCGCACTGCGTTTTAATAATGGCCTTGTCTCCTCTCTCAAACTAGATGACAACCTACCGACAAAAACACAGTTATTTTTTGATGACATGCCATTACCAGAGCAATAAGCCAATAAAACCAACACAACAGACTTTAATAGTGTTGTTGTCGTCGTTGTTGCTACAGGGATTAGTTCAAATACTTGTTCCTACAGTACCTTATATGACCCACCAAATGTTGGGCACTCCCAATTGGCTAGCTTTGTTGCAATTTTGGGCATCAGACAAAAAACACTTATCAAATTCTGTTCTGAAATAATAACTGATTTGACTATGAAACCATTCACATATTGTTGCGGAGTCATGGAGAAAATGAGCAATACACCTACTAATAAATACCGCAGATTAAGGCAATAACTTAAGTAAATGCCAAGCGGGGAAAGAAGACCCTGTTGAGCTTGACTCTAGTCTGGCACTGTGAAGAGACATGAGAGGCGTAGAATAAGTGGGAGGCCTCGGCCGCTGGTGAAATACAACTACTCTTATCGTTCGATGTCGCTCTTCCTATCATTGTGAAGCAGAATTCACCAAGCATGACCATACCTTCTTGTCAGAGCCTGTTCCTGTCAGATCTCAGAAGCTAAGCAAGAAAGGGCCTGGTTAGTACTTGGATGGGAGACCGTTAACCCACACTGCCTGGGCAAGACACTTAACCTACACTGCCTCAGTGTCTGCGTACACTGGGTGAGTGGATGCAAGATTGTAAAGCACTTTTGAGTGCATGGGAAAGGTAGAAACGCGCTATATAAATAGACCATTTATTTACCAAACTCCTTAAAGCTCATTTTCAGAAGATTTTGTATACTTGGCATGGGTGTTCAAAAGTGTGGCCCGCTGGCCAAACTTGATCCTCCAGTAAGTCTAATTTGGCTGGTGAAAAAATGCTAAGCTTGGTAGGGAGAATAATGAAAAAAAATTATGCTAGTAAGATCAAATCAAGTATATTTATTCATAAAAGACCATTTAATCATTGGTTTCTTTTTAAATGCAATACAAAGTTAAGTCTGCCAGTGTTTCTCCAGAAAGTTCACAATTAACTGTGTTTCTTCTGTCATTCCCTCAGAGTGGAACATGAGTTGACCAATGGAAGGAATGGGTAAGACGTGAAGGTTTTTGTACTAACAGATAATCAGTGATCACTATAATTTTATACACAAACAAATGTGGTTATAATTTTTTTTTTTTACTTTTTGGAGCAGCTCAATGACATTGTCTGTGAGGCAGCTCTGCAACAGAAAGTGATCGGCTCTGATAGAGGTCAAGCAGAGAAACTGGAGAAGGCATACAAGAAACTCCATCGCCTTTATCGACCAGAAGTCATTCTCAGCAGCTGTTCCCTCCCTCTGCTCCACAAATTCATCTGCTTCTGTCCGCAGCATCGCTACATAACTATTACCAAGATGAATACTCTGCAAACTCACTACAATTTGTTCTTGTCTTGTGAGTGAGTGCCCCTGGAAAGCTGGATGTGTAGAAAGAACATTTGGAAGATGGAGCAACTTTCACCACTTGCACTACAATTTAATAATTACAAGCAATTCACAGACAGGAGCAGCACAATTTCAATCTAAAGCTTTCTTATTTATTTATTTATTTATTTGTTTTATATTCATACAGATTACAATTGACATTAATTGCCAAGTATTATAAAGGAAAAGTATTATGAGGGAAAGGCATTTGTTGTGCTCTTTTGCTTAAGCTTGAGAAAGTTTGAGAAAACTACCAAACTAAGCAACAACATTTGGGAAACTGAAAGAATACAAATCTTTCTGGAAAAACAAGCAAACAAAAAATTATAATAAAGGCACTGTACATGATTTTTTTATCACAAATATATGACAAAACAAAACCCTACAAACAAATTTCAGACAATAATAAGTCAATCTAGCATGAAATGTCATGTCTTAGTTGCATGATTTTTGCATTTTTATGTTTAATCGACTACTTTTCTGGCTTTTTACTATGCAGTGTTCAAGATGACAATCACAATATGATCTCAAATTTAACTTTCTGTGCACCCCTAATGCCCCCAGCTACTTTTTGTATCATACTTGTAATACTAAAGCAAGATATTTATGTATAATCATAGGGTTACGTCTCTTACGCCTGGGGTCTACCTCCAAGACAGAACAGTGGGTCGCACAGGCATCATTGTTGTCCTCACCCTTGAACCTAGACTAGCTCCTCTCCGCGCAATCATCTCTCAGAAATGTCCCCAGGAATGTTCAGGGGCACATTCCAGCCAGACAGCGCGCCACTCCAGGCCATTTCCAGTTTGAGACATACGACTGCGGCCTGTCAGTCTCCCTCACAAAGATCATAGTGTGTGCGTATGATTTCAGAAAGGTTAGGAGGAAAGGTCAGATGTGGATAGTCACTGAATGGGGGAGTCGGTCATCAGTTTATCAATGGAGACTGTCTACAATTGAGGCTGCGAATTGTTTGAGCATTTAGGAACGCTTCACAATTATAATACGGTAATGATGGAATTCTACGTTTTAGGAATTTTGAAGGAGTTTTGTCCGTTGAATACATTTTGCGTACATTTTTTTCAGGTTTTGTTTTACCATGGCTGCTAGATGATGTAAGATAATCATTGTTTTGAATATATTAAGAATTCTGTTTTGTTTTTTTTTCAAAGTGAATCTGTAGAAATAGACTTATCATTAACTAGTAATTGTTGATGTAATGTTTTGAAACTCACTGCACATTATGCAAGTAGAGGCGTCACAAGTCAAACTTTTGTTATGGTTATTCTCACTTTTACACGCTTTCACCAAGCAACAACGAAGCCTCTATTAGAGCTGTGCATTTAATCTAATTTCAACTGCAATGATGATTATTGCTGTAATCGATGGCAAAAACTGTGAGAGTGAGTAATTATGATTATTAACCGTAACTCATAAGTGTGTTGGTAAGAGCTCATATATTTCATCGAGTTGGAAAGTAGGTCCCAGACAGTTTCTGTGCAATTGTAAAATACATTTAAAAAAAAGTTTTTTTTCAGTGAAATCTCTCACATATTTAATTTAATCTGTTCACTCTCTGCATATTAAGGAGTACTAATGCTCTGCAGTCTCTCAAAGCAAATAATTGTTTATTTAATTGTGATTTGGATTGTAATTTAAATAAACATGATTATTATTTTTATTGAGCAGCCCTAGTCTTAAGTTTCTAAAGACAAGTTTTTAAAGTGCTTTTAAGAAGTAACTTATGTAATCAGCTAGGGTTAGGGTCACACATAGTTGAAGTACATACAGTATTTTTTAAATGTTTACTTAGTTTGGTGTGATAGTCTTTGTGGTAAATATTTATCGTAGTTTTACAGTAGTTAAGTTGCAAATTCTGAAGAAATTGACAACTAAAAGTAGAAAACTGCAGAAAGCAATTTACAACCAAATTTCTCCACAAATGTCTTCTGTGTTTTTTATGTTGATTTTGGCTCAGAATTACAATGTGGTCGCTAGCTAACATTTGTGGATTAACCTTTACATATGAAATTATTGGGATTAACAGAATATTTTTGAAATCTGCAGGAGAGTGGCTTTGCTCTAGAATTGTGGGGTAGAACAAGTGCACATTTTTCCCCCTTTCATTTAAGAATTCTATGTAACCACAATAACTGAACCATCCCTAACACTTACAATGCCCAGCCCATTCAAAAGACCTTCCCCCATTCATGCTTTCTTCTCTGTCATTCTGATTTCCTCCGAGTCTCTGCAGTGATTTGGTTGGACAGGCCATGAGTGCTGTGCATGGATCTTGTTAGCAGATTTTGTTTTGTGATTTCGAGGGCAGACTGACGATTGTTAAGGTCAACCAAACTCAGGAAGGAAATGCCCCCTCCTCAGTGCTACTCACCTAACCATTCAATAACCCAATGCACTTGGCCCTAGCACCCCACTACACCCCCCACAACCAACTTCCTCTTAGCCACACCCATGACCTTCATCTGCCATATGCCATCTGCTGATCTTTGATGATCGATAAGTTGCATTGATCTGATGGGGAACAGTGGAAGTGCCCGTCCGCATACACAAAGGCATAAATCTGAGTGTGTGAGCAACACGGTCTTGTCATTGGATTGAAAAAGAATTTCAAAGGTGTTACAAATGAGCCTTTTCTTTTTTCAAAATAAAACCTTTAAGTCGTGTGGCTGCATCTATATTGCAAAATGAACAAAATGTTTGACGTTGAAAGTTACCGTAGTAGACGATAAGAACCTAACCCAAAAGAAATGGCCCCATCACGGACTGTTATCACGACCAGCCACTCCCTGTCCGTAACACAATCTTTTGCTGCAATCCAAAACCATTAATCTCAAACTACCGGTAATCAAATAATTAATTTACAAACTGGCTCAGAAGAAATTTGAGTAAGAAATCACAACTTTTCACTATGTACGGGAAAAAAACAAAATCAAAATCTTTTTTTAAGGTAACTATTAATTTACTAATGTTATTTGCAAAATAAATAAACAATCAAAAATGATTTATGTAAAAAATGCAAAAAGATTTGAACAGTCAAGGCAGGTTTAAAACATGTCACAATAGTAATGTAGCGTGGAGCGAAAACATCCTATGGGCCCTGAGAAGATTTGTGAACATTACTCTGCTGCTCAGTGCACCTCCCTGGGGTAAACTTACACCCTGATCTTTCACCAAAGACCCCCTCTTCCATCCAAGTCTGAGCCGCCCTTTGACCCCTGGCCTTGCATAGTCACCGACAAAAAGAGTAGAAGTCATATCACACTTCTCAAAGATAAGTATCTGGCCTCAGCTCCGGGGGTCCGTGTTTTAGCCTAAGAAAGAATCAAAAAGACTTCAGCTCCTCCTAATATGTCCCAAAATAAAGCACTAGTCGCATTTCACATGACATGTCAGCTGTGTCGAGAGGAGGGTGGTAATGGCCTTGGGGGAAACTTTTCAAAAGACAAATTTTTACTAAATTAAGCTAGAAACAGGAAGACCTACAGCGGAGATGAACTGGCATAGCCTTTTGTATTCTGATCTTGTACAGATATATTATCCTTTAAGCATCTTAAATGGATCCAAATTATTACTAAAGCTGAAAATGACAGGTTTTTACACATTTTAGTACAAGACACATTACAAAGTTAAAATAACCAAAAATTTCACTGTGGCTATCAAATATGTTCCTATTTAAAATGTATTTTATTAATAGAACAATGTTTCTGTGGAAAGCTGTAGTGGTATGCTGTGCAAAAGTCAGGTGACATTTTCAATTTTGTTTCTAACTTTGCATCTCTCTGACTTTCTCTGATAAGCAAAACTGTAGCATTAACCACAACTTAGTTTAGTGAAGAGTACAATATCAAGACTTTCAAGACGACATGTCACGAAAGTATGCTGATATAACACTGTTTTATCACATTATAATTATTCCTTTTTCTTTTATATATCTCTGCAATTGCTTAGAATATTAAGAGCTCTTCAGCCTAAAGTGTAATTTTATCAGTACTAATTTTATGTATTTTGATTCAGTTTTGGTCTAAAGAAACAAACATTTTCATATAAATAAATAATACATAAATAAGTACATAAATACATAACTAAAGACTATATATCTTCCAAATGTATACATACAGCCTTACAGTGCAGTCAAGGTAATGTTCTTGTCCTTCTATGCTCTCACTCAAGTATTTCTAATTTCTCGTGCTTGGACTTGCCTTGTTCTGGGGCAGTGGTTTTGTTCCTGCTCTTCCTCACACCACACCTCACTATTTTGGGGAATGATTTTTCTTGAGTCTTTCTTGAGCCGGCCTGTGTTGCCTGGCTCCACAGCGCTAATGGTTATGGACGTCTGGCAGTGCAGTCGATTTGTAAACACTGATAACACTTGTTGCATTAGAAATCAAGAGCCTCATGATTTGGTTAGAGGGAGGAATAACGTACCAAAATGAAGGCCGTATAATGCAAAGCGCTGCTGGGCAGAGTGGCTGGAAAATGGAGGAGATTTTGACTTCTGGTTTTTCTCCTATCTAGATCAGAACATGAATCATCAGTGAGTTAACCTAAGGCCAATAATGCAAGCTAAATAAGATCCTGAATGGGCAACACAGCTGCAGCTGCTTCAGAGCAAATAGACAGAACAGCGGTCTTATTGTGTCAGTAGGGCTGTGCATTTGATCACATTTTAATCCAGAGTCATTTCTATAGTGAACTGTGCATATGACCTATTGCATAGGGCAGAACCTTTTGAAACGCATGAGATCTCTACACTGTCTTTTTAATATAACTACTCATCTTTTCCAACTTGTAAGAAAGAGCCATGATGATTCACTATGTGGCTCTTTAGATGAAAACTGATTGAAATAATATTAATGCTTCAAAATTCAATTTGAAACCCCTAAAAATCTAGCTAACTCAATAAAGCTGTGAATACGGCACACCAACTTTAAGTAAATTAATATTGAAAGCATTTATTATGTTTAACTGAGACAAAAAATATATCTCCTTTTTGGGAGGCCAGAGCTCGATTCACTCTGCTACAATCCACAAATATCTGATTATATGGAAAATACGACTTTATACATAGAGTGGTACTTTTAGTAGTAGTAGTAGTAGTAGTAGTAGTACACCAACAAACACACTTGAAGCAGTAACTGAATTGTTAATCATCAATTCTCCAACACAGCTCAAGACACAATTCTTATGACAAAATAGTATGGGTGTTAACACAGTGGAAATGAAGACTCAGTGACACTGTAATCTTGTACACCTTTCTATATATGGGGTTCAAGGTATTAAGAAATATTATTAAGTTGTGTGACAGAGTTCAAATGAGGCCATAATGCACTTAATTCAAATCCCGCTTCCACTGACAGACTATCTCCTTTAAGCAACCCCATGGGCTGCTCTATAAGCCCACACAGACCAACTGCATCATGGGAGCAGCACAAAAGACCCCCTTGAACTCCAGCCTTCCCTTCTGAGATAACAACATCCTCCAAAACCACTGCTCTGACCAACTGCATTGCGCATCAACAGCCTCTTTTATTGTCCTCTCACAAAAAGCGTTGATTTAATCTGCAAGTCATCGGGTCAGTGTGACTGCAGTCGTGAGGAATTTGTGATTTGGGGGTTTGATACCCGCAAGGAGCTGAAATATAAAGGAAATACAGAGGAATGACCTTCTCCTAAACCCTTCAGAGAGAAAGAGTGCAGCTTCCTGAAGAGCGGGATGGGATGAGCCCTTTGTGACAAGCTGCGTTTTGACATTTACAACCAACAATGTCTATAGTGTCAACTCGTATGAGCAGATATGTGCTGGACAATGCAGACGCCCAGTGTTGTCAATACAGTGCAAAAAACAAATGATCAACCATGTGACCCAGACAGAGAATCTCATAATTTATGATAGCATAAAGAGTTTGTAAATTGCCTACCAGTGTTTGTATAGGGTCATGCAGAGCTAACGTATGAATCTGTAAAAACACAAGTTATGTGTCTCAGAGAAGGAATTTCCCTCTTCAGCAGCATGAATGCCCATGTGAATGCCTCCACCGACATATTGAGGTTATAAATTCAGCACTTGAAACAAACAGTCAACTAATAATTTTGCCCGGATTTACTTAAAATGAAGGAAGCGCCTTGTCTTTTTTTTCGGTTGAATAAATGACCACATTGTTAATGTTAACACATTCACTCAAGCAGAAACAGGACAAAACACTACGCTGCTGTAACCAGCTGTAGCAAACACTTGGACAGTTCTTACCCAGGCAGATGGTGTCGCTAGTGGAGCTACACTCCTGCACCACCTCGCTCTCTTCACAGGTGGAGCAGGGCATGCAGGGCTCTCTGGAGCTCTCCTGGTCTGAGTATGTGTCCATGGTGCACTCCTCACACACAGTGTCCCGGTCCAGCTCACAGCTCATCAGCATGCCCATGCCCTCAGGACACCGGGTACAGGGCAGGCAGCGCTGCATCACATTGTCGAGGTAGTAACCATAGTTACAGGCACAAATGGCATCGTTGGCGTCAGTGCACGGTGTCTCCATCCTCATCAGGCCTGTGCACTGGGTGCACTTCTGACACTTCTCTGTGTGGCTGAAGTTCTCTGAAAATGTTTCACCTTAAATACAAAGAAGGACAAGTATTAGATTATTGTGTATGAAATAAACACAGTGTTAATAATATAATTAAAGTGAGCATTAAAATTACACCTTTAGGTTTTGATTCTAAATGGGTAAAAGTCAAGATAAAACACTGTTTTTATTCGTGCTGTTTTAAACGTTCTTAATATTACTTACTTGTTACTAATATTACTTGCTTGTATTGTTTTTTAATTAGTGAGACATAAATGTGTTACATCAATATCATCCACAACACTCAAACCTATAGAATCTCTAAAATTACTAAAAATCCTGGATAAAAAAAATCTACCATTGTATTGTTTTAGATAGTTTACTTAGTTTTGATCATTTTATTTTAAAAACTTGTGTTTTATATTTAAAGTTCTACATGGACTTGCTCCTCCTCCACTGAAGGACATCATTGAACCAAAGACTGGGTGGGATGGGCACTGAGACCATGGCTCGAGGAGACTGTCAGGTACCATACAGTCGCATTTATACATTTAGACAAACTGTGATCTCTGTCTGTTATTAGAACAGCCTGCCTGTCAATAGGAAATGTGAGCACTTTTAATTAGATTGATGAACCCTTTAATGAACTTTGTTGAGTTATGAACAAAATAACAAGCTGAAGTTAATTTTGTGCCAATATAAGTATTCTTACATCATAATTTGTCTTACAAAAAAACTGAGAACAAACAGTATTGACAGAGGCAGATCAAACTTAGAAGTCTGAAATAAGACGCTCATATAAATCACTGTGTGCCTTTCACAAGGGCTTATGTACCTGAAAGACATCGTAGGACAAATATATCCACAGCAAAGGACACAATCAATACTGTATGTTTTATGGAATTGTATTTCGGCTGAATAGGGAACTGGGAAACACACTAAATTATGCAACAAATCCATTTGTACCAGCCGCTTCTGCTGCGTGTGTGTGCGTCACTGAGGAACATGCTGTAAGCAGGACAATCAACAACAATCTTCTCATGCCTAGACTTTTAGAGATTATGATAAGTAAATGAGTCTAGTTTTAGTTATTTGTTTTTCAAAGACAGACATTCACAGTCATGAGCTTCAAGACTGTGTCTATTTGTGCTTATAATTGTGAACAGAAAATAAATATACATGAAAACTGTGTGTGGGAACAAACAACTCACTGCCCAACTTTCTCAGTTGCAGTGGTTCAGTGATGTGTGGCGTAAGTGGCCCACCAACACAGCAAACGCTCCAATGAAACCAAGATTAAATCAAAGATGCAGATCAGATAAAGGGAGAAGCAAATATGGAGGAAGCACTGAATCATCACAAGACATAGAATACCATCCTGTTACTGTCCCCCATTATCCTCTATAACACCCCCCTTTAAAAACAGGCCCACCCCCATGTCCCGCTGGTGCTCTCAGAGCCATTATCATAATGCTACACATCAATAATGCAAGTCAATACATTAATAACGCTGGCCTGGAGCATGGAGAGAGGAGGGGGGAGAGAGGAGGGAGAGGGATGGAGAGAGGAGATACAGACGGCTAGTCCTGGCTCAGCATTTCATATCAAAACAAGCCTCTTGCTACGCTCCAACATTCAATCTGCAGGTTTGTTTTTATGGACCATAAAAGGATCGCCAGAGCTGTCTGCTTGAGCTACTCCTAATTGTTGTCAGTAGTTCAGGCAAAAGAACAAAATGTGAGGTTTTAGGTGTTGCGCTTACATATCTTTTCGCCTGAACAGGTTTATGAAGCAGAAGAGGAGTTGGGCTTTGTCCCAGTGGAAGTGGCTAGACTTGGACTTGCTCATGTGTGTCTCTACCCATCAGTTAAATCTTAAATCTTGCTCACTGAACAACAGAAAGCTAACCACAGCACGTGTCTCTCCAGTGCACACTTGAGCACATCCCATTCTGCGAGACGAGCTGAAAAATCCATTAAAAGGAAAAGGATTTAACTATACCAAGGTATTTTAGGCCATATTTTTGTACTATAGAAGTTCATTTTTATAGAAATACGACTACACAATCAATCAAAATATGTTTGAATTAGCAGTTTTATTGAAGGTAATCAAGTTTGTGCTTTTCCTCATTTGCAAAGTCTTTAAACTTACTTTATAGAGGCACATCTCTATAAAGTTACAGACTAACTTTGTGAAAACACCATAAAAATAGTACTCAGTAGTATAAAAGCAAAGATGTTCTGTGTCACAAATCTGCAATTTTATCATAATTACTAATTTACTTCACAAACTCCAAAATACGTGTGATTTTCTGCACAAAAACTGTAGATCCTGTCGCTTAGATTCTGAGACAAATCTGATTCTTATTAGTTTGTGCAGGCCTAAGAAACATCATAATACAAGATCATACAGCATAATGATTGCAAACTAGTAAAATAATAATCTAAATTGTGGTCGCTTTTTAAACCATTTCATATTAATTTTCTGTAGTATAAAAGCAATTACCCACTGTACAATTGCATGCATTTTGTATTTATATTGTTAGATCATAATATCATAATCATGGCACGATGTTCAGCCACTATGTTATCAAATACTTCAGACACTTAAGCCCTATCAGCCTACATTACAGATACAATCAATACATTTGAGGTGTTCTTTAAATATCTCAGCGTTGAAATGCAATCTGAAGAGCTTTCTACTTTGCATTTAGTTTTCCATGACTTTGTTTCTGGATGGTTTCAACACTATTGCTCTAGGCCAGATTAGCTCCAAATGATTACATAATTAAGCAATAGTTTTGAGTTGTGATCTTGAACTTTTAAGAATGATTTCTATTCTTGGGAAAGTGCATTTCCAAGTAACATTCTAGATAGTAATCTCTGTCTGGCCCAAATCTAGTGTCTAAATCTTGCAAACAGCGGAGAGAAGAAGAAAGCCAACACCTTTATCAAAACTACAGCAATACAAAATAAACTAGATAAATTCAATAGATTTATAATTGTTGTTCAAAATATTAAGTGAAACACAGTCCAACATAAACACAAAAGAACTGTTCCAGAGTTTTTAGTAGTCGACTCGACAGAGACACTATTTTCTTTTTTGGCATATTTATGTAATAAGATCACTGTTGTTGTTATTAAAAAAAACATTGATTTTATTAGATTTAGACTGAATTTAATGTCAGCTCTAATGCTTGAGCTGCATTGCAATCCTAGTGTATTAGCTAAATAATACTCTGATTATTTTTCTTGGTAATTTGAACAGCAAATAAAAGTCTCCAAAACCAGTAATATATGGCCATGTCCATTTAAAGACCATATGCATCTTGTGTTTGCATAGATGGAAACAATATATCTTTAATATTTTACAGCTTAGGGGCCTTTCTGAAAACATTTATCCTTCCAAAAGAAATCCCACAAACTAATAATAAATCATTTCCACCTCCTTGTTTCTGTGACTTCTCTCACGACCTGAATCTGAATCTTGCTCCAACTTCAGCAGCCACTTTGGTCCATCCTTCATTGACCCTAAAAGGTTTACAACTACTTCCTGGTTTGTAAAGCCAGAGAATGCACTGTGAACATTTGGAAACTCTGGGAACAGAACAGAAGCAGAAGAGACCAGTGCTGACTTCTGCAGTGTTGACTTTTGACCTCACTCACTCAAATGGAGATGTATCCACGGCTAAATATAATTTTGAGCTCTGCTGTGTCAAGTCCTTTCCGCTAACCTTAAGCAGTGTGACACACTTACAACTTTACTCTTTACTTCAACAACTGGAAAAGCTCTCACGCCTCAATCCTCTTCCATCTCTGGATCTCTTAAAATCCTCCTGAACGACTCAGCACCTCTCCCTACATGGTAAAGGCCAGACACAGGGCAACAATGCTTCTATGCACTTGCAAGTAGGCTAGTTTACTACCAACCAACAGCTGACATCCAAGCCTGACATGAAATATGCTTTTCACACCTGCAACAGAAACATTACACTTCACTACTCATCTGGTGACAGCTCTTTCTTCAGCCTGAGCTGACCTAAAGGGTGACTAAGGCAGCTACAAATTTTTACAGTGGTAGAAATGTTTGTGTGGATCAATAAAAAAGGGTTAGGGTTAGGTTTAAAGTACTGGTAGTTTTTTTCTGGATATTATTAAGAGTAAAAAGGACTATATTGAACTAATATTACACAATGCCACATTTTAGCATTAAAATTATCTCTATATAATGATTACTCACAATGAAGGTCCACTGAGTCACTTTTCTAACAGGGGGTTCTGTCATAAAGACTATGAAGATGTAATTACTTGGATTGGAAACTTTGACATTAAACATAGTTGCATACATGCAATGCTTACAGGATTGCTTCTCCATAGATCTGATCTGTAACTTGATTTTGTTGTGTCCCATGCTATCTCCATGCAGATGTGTAAGCTTGGTGGAAAATTCCAAGCACAGCAATACAAAAAGCAAACTGTCCTCCACCAGTTACATAGTGCTTTTTATTAACACTACGACCAAGCAGTGAAATCTTTTATTGTCTTTACACTTCATTGTTTTTTTCAAAATAAAGTCCTACCAAAACAGGTACTGTATTTCTTTACATTAGGACAAGAAAAGTTGAATTTTTTAGGTGAATTTATTCATCTTCACTACTAGTATTTTTATATTAGCAAAACATGGTCAGTTCGTGTTCAGACAATAACACATGATGCATTCTTTTCATTAATCCAATAAATAAAGAGATAGACACGCTGCAAAGTCTTTCTGGGTCAAATTGTGGTTGTTGTCTCACTGAATGACTACAAATCAAAGCCTTGACATTTAGCATTATGGCAGAATACAAAAAAAAACTCACCCAAAAATCAAATAAGATCAAAAACCAGTGTAGACAAGCAGTTTCTTGTGCTACTGAGATTTGACTGTGGATCACTGCAGCTGTATTTCAGATATGAATTATATGTCTAGTTGCCAAATCTTATGCCAAAATCAAATCGAAGAAGTTTTAAAAATTCTGATTTATGAGTAGTAAATTAATCAAAATAATGTTGTTATTGTATTGAGCTCAGTTTATGAACTCTGATCTAATGGATAATGTTGATGAAGGAAAAATAAGGATTTTACTGATACTCAATTTCAATACTTAAAAGCTGGTTGACATTTAGCAATATTTTGGGCCACTGACTTTTTTTTATGTTTCATGTCTTTAAAGGTGCCCTGTGTAACTTTTTAGACTTGGAAAAAAGTATGTTTTGGTTATTGTTTTTTCTTTGTTGCACTAATGAATAAGTGTGTGCTTTTCTTGAGCAGCTTTGCATTGACACAAAAGGACTGGTATTTGGCCTGTAGGAAGGACTCCTCTGGTGAGTTTCTGTGAAAAAACTGTTTCTTTATCTGTTTTTTTTTTCACATTCTGGCATAAAACACATTTGCAAGATGAATCATTTCCCTCTGCCACTGGACTCTGGCTCCACTGACTTAAAGAGCTAATTGCACCGGATACACGCCAGTCCTGGTCACATACATACATATAGCCTGTCGTTCATGGGACTGGATCTCTTTTTCAATGTCATTCTCCCTAAGGTTTCTCTTTTTCTAGTTCTGATAAAGATCACTGTAAAACTGTACAAAAGCCAAATTTTCTCTTGTTTAAATGAGAATATAATTTCGATACTAATTTTTGCATTGAATACAGTAGTTTCTGGTTTTCAATTCTTTTGATGCTAAGTTTGAATTCTGAATAACTGTTAATTGTGTTTCTTCTCACAAAGATTCTAAAAAATCTCAAAATCTTTATTTGCGAGAAGCATAAATTAAGTGGTGCCGTGGGTCTGTCGTGTGTCGTGTGTAACTGTATCTGTCACTCACTGTCGATGCAGGGTGCGCAGACCGTCTGTGACCCCACATTCTTTGACGACGCCTTCTCCGGGCTGGCACTGCTTACAACATTCTCCATTGGTCGTATATTGGCCCGACAAGCATCGTGAGCCTTTATTGGCCAGTGCTCCAACCTGTAAATGAACACAGAACTCAGAGTTGGACTAATATTCTCTTCAAAGATTAATTTAGACAGCTAGCTCTTGAAAACTTTTAAAAAATATGTGGGCCTCTTTGGATTTATCTTGGAACTGCTAAACGGCTAGGGTCAAAAGTTAGGACGTGATTTATGAAGTAGAAAATGCATGAGATGATAGGTGCTCTTCATTATCTTTAAACTTTAAGTTTTGTTCACTTTAGTTCTAAAATTTGGTTTAGAAAAAAAACAAAATTCCATTCATCTAGATGTAGATATATTAAGAAGATCTTCCTGGTCTTTTTTCTCTTCATATAGCATTCGGCTAAAGTGGGCCACAGCCATTATAGTGTCAGTCTGAAGCTAGAAGATAAATTCAAGTTATAGTAGGTATAAAACTGAATGTAAAGTCATTTATTGGTTTTAGAAATGTTTTTATAATGTTAAAATGTTCCAAATGCAAATGACTGATTCATCTTTTCGCTTTGATTGACGTTTTGGCAAGAAAAAATACAACATAATAAGACTTAAGTCACAATGAGGTCATGGGCCAAACTGAATAAGCAAACACAGATCAAAATGTGCTCAAGGGAAAGTATCACGCGCACGCACCTATGACTACTTCAAACATTCCGCTCTTGTGCATTGCTTAGATGAAGATGTAATTCAACAGAGCTCAACTTTGTCTAATAGGAACATCTTCATTTCCTGTTCACTATCTGTTGTTGTATTATACCTTTTTGGATTCAGAATAGATAACAGGCAAGCAGAGGCCAATGCTACAATTAATCTGAATCTAAAATCTAAAAATGGCTTCAAAGTAAGTAAGCAATAGACAGTATTATTAGAAAACATATAGAGGTTTTCTTTTTGCATGTATTGGCTCATGTTTTCTAACTTAAACACACAAAAATGTCATAATATCAAAATAACCAACCAAGATCTGTAAGAATAGAAGTTACCTGGAATTATGTATTACTACACATGTAGTTCTTATTGAAGAATATGTAAATAAACCTATGGCACGTGTCATTTTTGAAAGCGTGGTTTGGGCATAAATCATCAAGCATTGGGCTTCAGGTGTGTGTGGAATGCTGTTGACAAGAAAGAGGCGTGTCACCCCCCCAGGGACTCAGCTGGTCTGTGACTCACCCATTTATGTGTATGGGCATGGTTACCTGTGACATTTACTTTACTTTCATTTCAATATCATTTGGAACTTTTTTTTAATTAACATATTTGTCATATGGACATTTGAAAAGAAAAACAATAATCACATTGTAATTGTATAGTTTTGATTTTCTTCAAAATATGTAAAATGTCAAATGTATTCCCTCCTTTACACTGATTACTTCTTACCTCTACCAAAGTACATGTATTTACACAGATGAGTCCACAGGTAAGTGCATGCAGACTCCTGCCCTTTACGGCTCATTCACACTGGAGCCTCTGCTATTCAAAGATGTCGTGGCTGTTTCAAAGATTTCTGTCAGGGGCCTCTGGGGAAAGTTTAAACTTGAATGAGGCATGAACACTGAGGTATTTGTGCTTCTAAAACATCAAACACATTATATATAATATGGTTTATTACAAAGATATCATGGGTTATTTTGTACTTGTAAAGATACTGAGCTTAAGGTTTGAAGGTATATGAAACTGAAGTTACTTGTATTATTCTATTATAACAACTACTGCTGCTGCTGCTAATGCTACAATAAGTACAATACATCAATAAATACTTTCACTCCCCAGTCTCACTTAAAATGTCTTGCCCAGGGACACAGTGACTCTGAGGGAGCACAAAAGTAGCAGTAATTTTTGTTGTACCAAAGAAGAATCCTTTTTAAGACTTGTTATTTTATTTATGTTATTAGATGTCCTATATCATGGAATATGCAGGACTCTGCAAATCAAATATAATGTTTTTATTACAATTTAAATACCAAATTTTTAGATGTGTAATGCCATAACCAATTGTTTTTGTGTTTTACAATTGACACAATTGGAATTATTAATACATTTATCACAGTTTCTTTCTAAATAATACATAGAAAAAACTAGAGATTGACCGATAATTTTTCTTTGGTCAATGCCAACACTAATATTTTAAAATTTTGTCAGCCGATGCACATATCAATGGCTGATTTTTAAGGCCAATTTCTAAGGCAGATTTTCTTATTTTAGTTTTAAAAGTACAGCTGGGGTGAGATAGTATAACCAAAAAAAACAAAACTATTATTCACCAGGGTAAATTGACAAACAAACCACTTATTAAAGCTGGTTCTGCACCCAAAGTCATAGAACAAGAATACAACTTAAAGACATGTTAAAGATAAAATCAAACTGCAGATTTAGGAATAGAGAGAGAAAAAGGAAGTCTTATCGTTTCTCTCCAAGCCAACTGAGAACTCAGCTGATTTCTGTGAGTGTGGCTTTCCCACAGAGGAAAAGCCCAAACAACGGCCTGATCAAATAGTTACCAAAATTAAGGCCAATTGCCGATTTGAAAAAAAAAAAATCTAAATATCGACTCCAAAATATCAGCCGGCCAATATATCGGTCTATCTATAGAAAAAACACAGGCCATGCCAAAAATATATTTAAAAAAATTGACCAGTAAAATGTATTCATAATTTTAAAATGTGTGCATATTTATTGAGCTGATCATTTTGTGTCAAAGTGCATTTTAAAGTATTGTTTATGGAAAAATGTATTTAATAACTTGCCTGAATGCACTGTTGTATTTTTTAAATCAAATTGTAAACATCAAAAAGTAAAATGAAACAGAAACAAAAACTAATCCAGCAGTCCTTAAAGATGCAGACAATTTTTACACAACAGCACTAAATGTCTGAAAGAAGTTTACAGCCCTCTCCTTTAAACCTATAGCTGTGTCTGACAATCAAGTCACTGAAAATGAATGAAGTCCCAGTGCATGCAGCCATCCTCCTTCCTGCTGGAACTGCCCCCATTGAACAGTGTCCACGCCCATACATTTGCACAAACGCATAAACAACTCAGTCTTCACTTACGGCTCAACAAACCTGTTCCCAAACTTGTGACTGACATTTTGAATGGCTTCCAAGTCCTTTTACTTCTCTTTGACCCTGCTACTTACAAAAAGATGTGGGCGTAACATTGCTCCAACAAGATTAAAAACATCCTAATCACTTTTAAATTGGGTGGACACAAATTACAATTGAGGCATGTTTGAGTGATTTTAACATGCAGTTCTTTAATAAAAGATTCAAAACTCACAGCGAGTCATGGCACGACTTTTGCTCTTCTTGTAACTGGGTTTCAATGGAAGCTTCAAGTTTGTACTATTGAACTTTTAGCCCTTAAGCCAAACAGACAAGACTTTGCGCTAACACAAAACAAATCCATCTGGCCGTGTTATAACTCCAGACCAATTTTACTAATGCCCCCAGTCAATGTTCAGTTGGAGGCACTTAACCTTTAGACCTCAGCTGTCAGCACTTGTTATTCCATTTAAGATCCACTTCTATACCAACTCTTCTTCCATTCAGCCCGGCCTAATTTAAATCCATATCTCCTCTACTGGTATCACTGGCATTATAGTGGTTATTCCCAGACAACGCTGAATCATCTTGAACCAGAAAAGAGGGACTAGAGACTGGAATGGTGATGTGAGCATGAGGTGAAAGCGTGAGGAGGAGGAAGGGGCTTGTATCAATATTGCATGCGCTGAGCCAGCAGAGGATGCATAGCCATCGGAAGCAGCATCTGTCATGTAGTATCTGGGACAGCTAAGGCCAAACAAGAGCAAGAACATGGTTGCTACTAGATGGTACTGGAAAACCCTAATTGACACAAAAGTGTCAAGCAAGAGCTGACAATTATTACAAAAAAAAAAAAAAAAAATCACAAAATATGTTTGTAATATTCTTGGCTAATAATGTGTACTCTTGAGCCACATTGTGATTGTAAACAATTATGTCAGCTGTTTAGCAACTGCAGCTGTTTAAGTGTCTGCTCACCAAAAAAGGTGTTGTAAAGCTTGGCAAGTAAACAGTGCTTAAGCATCAGACAAGCTAAAATTATGTTATTACATTTCTGTAATGGCATACATTTTATGGCCGTGGACTGAGAAATATTCGATGGAGGCCACAGTAAGATTTGGACTTGAATTGAATGATGAAAACTACAGTGAGTTAGTGTAGCATAATTGTTTATCTTAAAATTGGGTTTATGGAAGTTTGTACTGTTTGTACTGTTAAACGTTTAGCTTTAAACCAAACAGACAAGACTTTGCACTAACAAGAATACATCAGAAGGTGCACTCTGTTTGCCTGGGATCCAAAGCCAATGCTGCAACTGCGAAGAGTGGGTCTGGTCACTACAATCCTAGACCCCTCGACTGCATTTCAGATCAACTTCACAAAGAACCGGGCAATCAGATTTGTTTATTTGCGTGATGGTGTACATGAAACAAAGGAGTTAATTGGTTGATCTAACCACTCATCTCACAATCACCCAGGTATATTTTCCGTGTGTTTCCATTTTGGTTTTCATACGGGAGACAATGCGTGTCCCTGATTGGCTAATTAATGGCCAAATGCTATATATATTATATATCGTCTGGATTTTCCAAGAAAGCATAATGTAACCTGCCTGGTGGAGGGCCAGCCTGTTGTCTCTATGAAGCAGATATTGCTTTGCCTGAATGTTCCATTGTGCAGAATGAAAGCTTTCTGTATCCATGGAGATGAGCAGGTCACACCACTGGACCAAAGTGCAAGTCAGATCTGTGGAGAGGCAACCCCGCTACAAAATTCATGTTCATGTTTTTAATTTGAAATAAGGCATGGTAGACCTCATTTACTGATAACGTGAAACATTCCATTCTAAAAATATAACATCTCCACCAAGTCAGGCATTTGGCCCAGTGCACCTTTAATGATTGAACAGGCTGCTAATACAATATAATTGCCCATATCTGCTAAATCAGTGCCCACGTGGTTTAGAGATGCACTGACTCCACAGAGCGCTCATTGCTTGGTGGTTTTTGTGCTGCTGTCTTGTCTGTAAAGGGTCGTGTAACTGAGAAGGGTGGAACTACAGATGCAGCGACTGAAGATAGAGTATCCGTCTGAAAGGCTGCAGTACATCCGCTGGGCTTTCTACATTGTCGTTTGGGTCAAATTGAACAGGTGCAACTTGCGCTTTACGCACGGACACAACCAAGCCTTTTTAACTTGTCAATGTTCCAACAAAAATATTTTATGACAGTGAAGTAGTAAATCTTTAAGTACAGAAGAATTTGTGTCAACAAGTTTGAGAAAGTTGTGAAATTTGGACCAGATGTTGACGCGCAACGTAAAGCGCTTGTAAAAACTTTGACTTGGAAGTAAACTCACCACTCCCAGTAAGACTGTCAGGAATACGAGCTTCATCCTGGGTGTTCTTAGCATCTTCCCAAGAGTCTCTGTCCAAATTAGGGATACGAATGATGCGGCGAACTTTTACCGGAGAGAATTCCACCCGGCTGTCATTTCTGCGTCTCGATTGTTAATTTTGCGTTTAAATAAACTTCGGTCTATAGAGGATTGTAGTTTTCACGGCGCAAGTAGATCAGGAAAAAGTGCAGTCCTTGAGAACTCCGGCCCATCGGATGTCCCGCACAAATCTGCCTCACGCTGGGCTCTAGTGACAGGAGCCGTGCTTCAGCAAAGGAGCCATGACGTGCCCACGCCCACTGCACGCACGCACGCGCACCCACAGAGCATGTGTCTGAAAAGCTTCAATCAAACTCTGCGACGGTGCTGCTGACTTGCACTCACTCCGTCTGAACTTCAGTCTGGAAGAAGTGTATTTATTGAAACCTTATTAAACTCATTGTCACAACGTTTACATGATTTTTATGATTATTTTAGTTAAACATTAATTTGACTGTGTGCACTAACATTGTTAAATACATATCAACCAAATAAAGGCTAAATAATATTGACTAAAATGTGTAAGAGCGGAATTTAAAAGAAAATGTTTAAAAAAATGTATCACTAAAATATAATCTATTATTAATTGGTTACCTTTTTATACTTGATTGGTCGGAATCAAGTCAGTAATATTGCAGCCTTACTGATCTAATGTGAACTACATCCTAAAATAATAGAGAAAATTAAGGTATTTATGATTCTGTTCAAAAGACAATGGATTTACAACCTGTCCATTTTGGTCCACCCTTTCCTTAGATCTATGTCTAGAGGTCCTTTTGCCACAAGATAATTTGAGTATTTTTATGTATACATTTCTCCTTTCTGCACCTTGTTTACCTGCATTCTGCGCCAAACATATGTCCGGACTGAACTCACTGCAGTTTAAAGTGTTTAACCGACTCTCAGTTGTGGTAGGAAATGTCACAATAGCTGTTATGTCATATTTCATGATTATTTATAACCTTTTGTTTGCTATCATTAAGTTAAATGACACTGAGGTTTCACACATAAACAGCTGGTGAAACCTCAAGCTCAACAGTACATCAAAAACAGTTACTGGCAGATCAAGATGTTACATGTCACGCTGACCATGAGTTATTAGCACTAATGACTACAATAGCAAACAAGCTATAGTACTGCTGTCTTTAGGGACGTTGCATCACAGATCGTCATGTTTGAACTTGGGTCTTTCATAAACAGATTACCCTGCAGCTAAAAGAATGAGCTTGGGTTTCACTCTTTTCTCATAATAACAGTCGTTCGAGTCTATTAAGAAAGCAATACTGAGCTGTATTATTGCTTACAATAAAGGTTGACAAATCCTCATGGATGAGAAACAAGATGTATTCATATTAAAACAGCCCCGATGACCACCATGTTTTGCCTTATGACTGATTCTGTGCCGTGATTTCTACTGGTTAATGACAGTAATGTTTAGACAATCCTCTGTCAGTAAAGTATATGATTTGGAGCAGAGTTCAGACTGGGTAGAGAAGAAAAGTGACTTTTATGGCACTTTTAAATGTTTGTATTGTTTATGTTATCATTTTAAATTTGAAATTTTGATTGATCAATATTAGGAAGAAAAAAATATTCACTTTTAATCCAAGATAAATAACAGTGTTTGATTATGGTGACAATAGCAAACTTCTTACTCCTCCCAAACCAACAAGCCACTCAAATTTCTCCATTGTACCATATGGAACAGTTGGGTAGTTATTAATTAAAGATGTATTTGAGGGCAGTGGAGCACATTTTGTGTTGGTGCCAGAATCAAAGTGCTGTGTTAACCAGTCTCTTTACGTTACAGCTCGTGGAGCAGTGATTTATAAAGAGCTCGTTGGGCTGAGGGCAGCGAGGCACGAGAAGTGCTGGACAGGAAGCTGGTAAGGCTTTATAAATAATGCAGATAGCCAAAGAAAGACAGTTGGAGAGTCATGGAGAATTAAATTAACTCAAATAAATGTTAGTTTTCCATGCAGCCGTTGCATGATGGACCAGGGCTTCCTTATTTAAGTTCAGAGTACATTTTAATCTTGTTGTTTTTTGTTTTTTTTGCCTGATTTGTATGATCTCACAAAGCTCACCTAAAGCTGTAATGGCCTATATAATTGAACATGAAATATTTAACATGGTACTTGGAAAATCACTACCATCAAACAGCCTTATAGTTTCAATCAGCTTAAGAAATTAGATCTATACATCTGAAAGATTCAGAGCACACACATTGCACTTGATGAGGACAAAATAATTATTCATGAAAAGCTAAGTTAAGTGCCCGGATGCAAAATGAGAATTGGTTTCTATTGCATCACAATGTTCGTATTCGACAAGAGATTATATTCCTCTCATAAAATGCTTTTTGCGTGAACTTTAAACACATTTTGTACCTTTTCTCTATTCTCCAATAGATCACATGGCCACACAAGCAGCACATGTAAACTTAGAATATTCACTAGACTCTTGGATGCACAAATAGGACACACAGCAGAGACGCACCCAGTCACCATCTGTCACCCGCCAGTGGATAGAGGATGGGTGGTCCACGAGACGTCCACTGTCCCATCTCAAGTTCCTAGAAAAGAGGATTTGATTCCAGAAGGCCTCCCCTAAGAAAAAAAAATAGAAATGATTAAAGCTTTATAATGAGCAGGTATTCAAGCCTTTTACATGCATCTAGGCAACAGAAACAGTCCTATCTGATGCAGGCTCCCGTCTAGCTCTCCTTCTAATGTTCTGTAATAGATGGAGAGGCTCAGATGACTTGCCTTGGAAGTCCTGAGATCACTCTGAAGCACTCAACAATAAGCGGTGGAGGAGGATGAGGTTACGTTCCTTGTTGAGAGCGCTGCAGAGGTTTGTATAGGCCTACACAAGTAAAGTTGAAAAGAATAAGCAAAACACAAGTTGTTTTAGCATACTTATCAAGAAGGATTTGATCACATTGGTTTAGGGGTCAAATTTGCACTTTGCCAGTTGAGCCAGATGGTCGCAAGCCCATGGGACACTCTCATCTGCACTGTATTGATCCAATCTGTCCATCCACTGTTCTGGCTTTTTACCGTATATCTCCACTTCTATTCATTATCTGACATGTCTGGCAGAGAGAAAAAACCATGATGAATGCATGACAAGTTTATTAGGCTTTTTGGTAATTTTATAGTCCTCACAACAAAGCACTGCAAAAGTAACTCTAATAATGTCATAAGCTATAGTGTTTTTCATCACCCCCATTAGCAATTTTTCCAGTGGATTTCTCATGTTTGCAGTTTATTCATAACTACAACTACAATTATAACAACAAGTAATGCGGGCTTTTAGGGCTGAACGAATTGAAGAAAATTTGTCTGTGCTATTAAACACAAAGAGTTTTCTCCCACTGTCAAAGATTTGGAAAACTCAAATACCTGTATTGTATAATTGACCATTTGTAGGGCTGTCTGTCTTTAGTCGCTTACCTGATTAATCAGTAGTGTCTTAGTCAACCACAATTTGTTAGTCAGTTAATCATTTGTTTAGAGCAAGAAATTTGAAATTCTTAAAGCAGAAATTAGAGGGCAAGCAGTTAATTTGCTAATATGCACACAATTTGGTTTTGTGTGTGTGTTAAGTACTATATCTACATAGTTGTTTTTGTTTAGTCTCCTGAACAGTTGAAGTTTTTTCAGGTGCAGTGTACGTCTAACACATAATAAAATCATGAAAATTATCAAAACATTTTGCAAGCTTTTGTTATCCTCCTTTTAGATGACTAATCAATTGGCAGGGCTTATCTTTCTGTACAGGGTTAAGTGGGCTGCACAAGAGATGCTTAAACTAGATGAAAAAAGATCAAATATTATCGAGAGCACCCGTATTTTTTATTTTATTTTTTTTCCTTAACATAGTCCCAAGTGGATTCAGTATTTGGAAGCAAGTCCAAAATCAGGTCAATGGTTGCTGACTTATTTTCATTTCTTGCCATATGCACTGTAACAGTCAGCAGAAACACAGCCAGCTGCAATGCCATGCTCTCTTAATCACCAGTTTATTGGAGGATCTAGTGCTGCCCTCTGCTGTATGGACAGCACGGAATCAAAATGCACATGCAACAGAGTAAAAAGATGCAGTGGAAATTCTTTTCCTTTGCTGTATTTACTATTACTTTTAACTAACTGGTGTGACTTTTAACTTTCACCTCCTATTTACAACTTACAATACAACTGCTACTAATAAAACACACTGGGCCTGATTTATCAATCCAGGTGCTAATTGCAGGTGCAAAAATGAAAAAACAAACAAATGAAAACAAAAACAAAACAAACATTATTTATGAGAATTTACACAAATTTTAATATTGTAAGATATTGTAAGATGCACATACAACATATACTAAACAAAACAAATATGAACCACCTCAAATTCTGCATCTTTAGAGTGTGTGTGAGAGAAAAATGTCATCTCTGCCAAGGTTTTGCTCCATCTAACCTGTTTTGCACATGAGCAAATGCTTGATAAATCTGGCCCTTTGTGAAAACAAAATGTTTTGTCCCACTGGCTCACAACACACCATTGTTGCAATATATACCTGCTACGGTTTTCCTTTCTCTATGACATTTAGTTGATCTAAAGGGAATTCCATTAGATGTTTATAAAATACGCAAAAGCTGAAACTATGAATTAGTGCATTGCTTTGATAAACAAACATTGTCCTCTGTTCTCCCCTTTTTGACAGGACAAGGATGAATTACTGTTGAATCATGCAGGCTGAAGGTTATTACTATCACTATCCAATTACACATTTTAATAAATGTAGAGGTCATTTGTTTGACAAGGGTAAAGCGTTGCTAGAAAGGCAACTTATAAGATCTACATTTTCACCACATAAATGAGAGAAATAAAGTCTACAAACTTTAAGTTTTCACGTATCTCCATGGAAATGTCATTGCTTGCTTCAACGGCAATAACTTTTTTTTATTAATTACAATGGAGATATGAATTTAATTCCACAATGTGGGACTTTAGGTGAACTTTTATAATGATAACAACTCCATAGAGACACGCAGGCAGCAAATCACCCAAAAGAACATTGAGTCAGAGTGTATAAATATAATCTAGTTTAATAATATGTGTGTTAATGCATAATCTCCTGATCTACTTACTGTAACTTACTGTAGTTAATAACACATTCATCAAAGTTAAATAGAGTGCTTTGATGAATGTCTCTTCTTAAGTGTAGCTTTTTGCTTTTCTAGGTCTCGTTTGCTGAGTTTTTGAAGGTTAAACCCAAGCCCCTGTTGTCCTGTAAAACAGAGACATTAATGCGCAGATAAGATGCAGGCTGGATATTGACTGAGACAGGTTTCCTGCACATACCAAGCTACTGTATTTACTATCAATATTTTGGGTGAGAACAGTGGAGCTTGCAGTGAGCATGGGGCAGAGGTAATAGGTTTGGAGACTGTGCACGCATATTTTAGCCCTTCCTATTCTCTAGCAGTGTGAGTCTTTATAGGGCTGCTGTTTATAAAGTCACGCTTTCTGCCAGTCTGAGCCAGTCACTTGTCACTGCTGCAGGACTCTGACACAGGTAAGAATCACCTCACTCAAGCCAATTCAACCTTAGGAGAAAACCTCATCTGACACGCTTTTGATCATTAAGAGAAATCATCTTAATAAACATTTTCAAATGGTCAAGTGTTTGGATGCTACATGTGTAACAAACATTTAGGGCAAATGTCACCCCTGTGACAGTGTAGTTAAATTGTACTAAAATATATTACAAAAAAGTGTTTTTATTGTGTTTGTTTTTTAAAGTTGGATATAGATGGATTAAACATGTTGAACCTCAATTATCAGTGCCGACGTCACTTTTTGGGAGAATTTAGATTTTTGTCTCATTTTACTTTCCAGATTGTGTTGCATATGGCACTGGTTCTGTTCTCACTTCTCAGCACCAAGAACAATTTCAACCTGTAGGTGAACTGTTCTGTTTTCCTAAAAACCTTGGAAAATAACTTAGGCAATTATGTTGAGAACAACAATTTGAATGACTTAAGTGTTCACTAACTATATATCCAAAACTATGAAAGACACATTCATTTAAATACAAGTAGTGAACTTGATAAGAAACATTGGTGATCAGTATTTCTCCTTCAAAATCTCCCTCATAATAGTCATAATTCCTTTGCCTGCGCGTTGTATTGAGAGGAAAGTTTGTATAACATCAAAATATGTTTGATTAACCATGAGGCTGATGCACAACTTAATGATGGTGAGAGGGAATATTGTTAGCAATGTTAATAGCCTGCAAGCAATGTACAACTTGAAATGCCATTATGCCAATTTTGCATTTTGTTTTCCACTTGAACAAATACTGTAGATATAGTAGAAATGACCAGTGAAAACAACATAACCTTCTTGGCTGCAAAATGAGTCAAAAAGTCTGAAGAGGCTGAAACATTTCTTTTATTTGGAAGTGCAACAGATACTTTGACAGGCTTGATGTGAAAATTCTATTTGGACTTTGTTTTTTGTTCTGGCAAGGGCTTTTTATGAATATGTTTTTGTTCTGGGTCTTAAATAGATTTTCAGCCCTCACTACAGAGGTGAAGGATGTTTTTTTAGAAATCCAAACAAGTACACACACTTTTACTGAGAAAATAAACTCTAAGAACAAAGTGTGAATGTAGACTTTGAAACGTGTATCTTTGCTATGTTTTTGCTGATAGCTGAATGCACTTTGTGTGTATATGTATTTAAATTGTAAAGTGATGTTACAGGAGTTATATGTTTTAATCACATTAGTTCACTCTGACTTCTCTATTCAGTGCACTACAGGTGGAAAGACACATACTACATCAACTTTTTTGATTTTTTAATGATGTTCTTCTAACATTGTTTCCTCATCAAAAGCACAGCTGAAGTTTTGTCTGGGAGATATTTTTTTTTACTCGCCATAGTGCTTTAGAAAACACCATTCTGAATGCCTCTGATCTGTTATATATAGATCTCTGAGATCTTCTGCACTGTTTTTAAGTCCATAAATCATCCAAACTGGTTTGGAGCATTTCTGCGATAACTGCATATTAGGCAGGATCAATGTAATTGTTCCCTTTGTTATTGTCTTTGCAGCTAGTAGACAGAGCTCTAACTTAATTCTGATGTGGGAAACACAAACACATGACTGTCATGTGAGCTTTAACACACATTTATATTTGGATTTAGGGCATATGAATGTAGGAGCTCAGGAGTATGTTTGAAGGACAAGAGCAAAACAAAGAATGAACGATATTTGTCCTTTAATGCTGGAATCTCATTCAAGCATCTCTGTCTCTGTCCTTAATGCAACTGTTCTTTGTTCTAATAAATAAAACAAATAAAATGAAAAATGCAAGCGCTGGGCGATATTGACAAAAATAAATAACTTTTTGGTGTATCTCAAGAACGATATTCAAACTATATTAATTCAGTCCAACAGAAATCTACTGTATAACTTATTAGTTCAGATTTACAGGAATCATTTTTAGGAAAGGAAACAAGTTCGTGAATGCTTGAAATTAATAGTATTTTTTTTATTATTTTTAATTTGACCAATTTAATTTGTCTTACCATTGGAACAAACATATAACATCTGGTGTTACTTAAAAGTAAGAAAAGGTTACTTGTTTTAAAAACAAATCATCTAAGAAAGTCAATCATGAAATGCTTGCTTAATATGACTTTATTTAAGCACTTTTTATCTATAGATTACCAGTATGTACTCCTACAAGATAAAATAATAGTTTCACATTTTAGATCACATGTGTCAAACTCAAGCCGGGGCATATGCGACCCTCCAACTCATTCATGGCATCAAGGTCTTATAAGGTTTACTTTAATTTATATTAGTGCCAGAAGTGATGTCTTAACCTAATGAAATAGGTTAGGTTAGGTAACTTTATTGTCCTGTAGGGAAATTTGTCCTCTGCATTTGACCCATCCTCAATGCCTCTGGGGCATCTCCTCAGGAGCAGTGATCGCCACAGTGCAGCGCTCGGGGACCCATCTCCAGATATTATTGTAGGCGTGGTCAGACTACCATAGCTGGAGGATATTACCCTAACGTGCATGTTATTAGTTGGCAACTGTCTAAAAGTCATTTTTCAGCCTAATTCAGATGTATATTAAGTTTGTCACTTCAATAAATATACATTAATCAAATACAACGTTTATAGTATGTTAAAGATTAGTAAGGTTAATTTCAGTTAAAACCGCCCTTGGAGGACAGCCCCAACGCCAACGTGGCCTTAGTCAAAATGAGCTTGACACCCTGTTTTAGATAAATGTGAAATGTCATTATGCTTGTAATGTATGCACTGGTGACATTTTACAGCTTTGTTTTTAAGTCTTTTTTGTAGCTTTTTTGTACAACAAATGAGACTAGCAGCAAAGGCGATTTAGTGCCCAGCTCTAGTGCCCACATGTGCACAGAGACTATGACAGAGCATAAAGCATGTCTCGTCCAGTGTCTTATCTGTCTCCTCGCTTTGGTCACCTGTGTTGTGGAAATAACTTTACATGTTGTTAGAGACAACTCCAGCACTGCCTTCAAACCAAGATAACACAGACACATCGGAGTTTCTTTACATAAGTCATGTTTGTTTTGAATGTCCATTCATATAAGTCATGTCAAGAATATGCTGAATCACATTTAGCAAATCACTCTCAAAACATGGATCAGAACATGAATACTATAGGGGCACATAAGGGTGGGCAAAGGATTAGGCCTGCATTTTAGATAATCATGAGTGTCATTTGCCAAATATGCAAAATCATTGCACCTGATTCACAGTGGCCTGATACATTGCACCGTTGCACACAGAGGTGTGCAATACATCAAGTTTTTGCATATGGTTTTTATATGCAAAAAGTGAATATCAAGTATATCGTGTAGTACAAAAAAAAAACTACAAAAACATCAAAATAATAACAAAGATGAAGTAATATACGAGACAGTTTATATGCCTAGCAGAATTCATACAAGTAATTCAAAGTGCTTTATAAAACAGGAAATATAGGTATGCGATTAGATTGCTGCAATTGTGCAATTAGTTTGTCAGATATTTCACATTTGTTTGATAATTACACACCTCAACTAATACATTTGGAGACAAGTTTTAACACATTTATGAGAATGCAGACTGAATATTGTTCAAATATTGTTATCAAGATACATAAAAAGTATTGAGCTATTTTTCAATATCGCCAAGCACTATTTGTACACGGAGCTAGACTTGCTGCAAGTCCATGTGTCCAAAGATATTTTCATACCAAAAAACAAAAAGTTCATATAAAAATGTATTTTACACACATTTCACATTTGTATGACAAATGAACTGCAACTAATAATTATAATAGTTAGTTTGTCTTATGCCCAAAAATATCAATATCAATATCTGCCAGCCCTATGTGCATGTGGCTGTAAATCAAATTTCACAAGTAAGTCACAAATACATACAGATAAGATTTTATTCTTACAATTAGCCAAACAAATTAGTTACAGAAAGATACCATAAAATGCTCAGTAAAATGCCCACTGTTAGAGAGAGAGAAGAGAGAAGAGAGAGAGAGAGAGAAGAGAGAGAGAGAGACAGAGAGACAGAGAGAGCGAAAGAGAAGGAGAGAGAGAGAAAAGAGAGGAGAGAGAGAGGTCTAGCTCAGGGGTGCTACATTGGTATCATGTTTTTTCTTGAGATAGGCTACTACAAATAATAATCTCTGTTTATTTGCTCATTGCGTATTTATTGTAGTGACAGTTACTGAATATACATCTGCGTTAGTCTGAAAAATTACTTTCTTCTTCAGACAAATAATTTTATTAGGTTAAGACACCATCATTACTCCTAATATATCTATATTCAATATAAGATTTGGGTGAACCATAAGTCTACTTAAATATATAAGACCTTGAGGGCTGCATAAAATTATGTGAAACCGGCCTCATACTTTAGTTCATATTATGGCATTAACATAACTTACTTAATAAAGAATGCTAAAATTTTGCATTTTTAGGTTTGTCATGACTGTTCACCTGCATGAATGTTCATGGACATGTTAGGTGTAAATAGGACAACTAAATGATAAACAGCTGTGGTTTAAAATTGAAACAATCCGAGTCGAACATTACTTTGTAAAAGTGCACACATGCTCTATTAAAATTAACCCTCTTAATACAAATTAATGACATTAAAGTCTGATAGGATCAAGAACACTCCTCCATTGTTAACTGTTTGTAAATGTAAACTACACGTGATTGCATTAGGCTAACTGCCACAGTTAGTCATTTCTCAAAGGGGTCCTTGTGTTGTGGACATTATGAAGACCATCCGGAGACCCAGGGGCCTTTAAAGACAGCACTGCTCCTGAACAACATGTGACAGTCGGCCCCAGGATCCTGTGCAAGTCCAAGGAAGAATAAGAAAAGGACCCACGGCAGAGACACACGCCTCCTCTTTACGGAATACATGCTCACCTTTTTAAGGCTGATCTTTTACTTCTATGGCTGCAACAGTAGCTAAAGTTTGCGTTTTTTGCACTAAACTTGAGCAATGATGCTGGAGAGTTATCGACCACCTGATTAGCTCAAATATATAGTTTGAACGGAACAAGAGCGATGTAAGTACTCTCTGACGTTGAGGATCTGTTTTGGTGAAATGTTGGTAAAAGAATGAATGTTTAGTGTGCGCATGCTCCGCTGTGAGTGTAAAATATGACCTTTCATTGATTGATTTTAATTAACAGCTCTCGAAGTTACTTTATCAAGCAATGCACTTTGTAGTTTGTTTTTTGTTTGTTTTTGTTTTTTTGCAGCCTGTTTATTTTCTGTGTATAGGCCTACTTCATTGGACCAACAAATTCTGTTTGACAAAATACGTGTTTGCCCCAATTTCAAGTAGTAGCCTATGTTATGCAAATGTGACCATGATAAACATTTTGAATACAAGATTTCACCCTTTACTCTCTTTTTGTTAGATTTTATATAACTTTTGTATCTTCAAAACCATTAGACCCATTTATAAACCAAATGTAGTTAGTCATCCTTGCTCTGTGGCTCACTAGTGACACACAGATTGTCAGTGACCATTGAAACCACTCACTATAGGCCTCTAGATACCTATGGGAGGTGCACCTTTTGTTCATTCAGCCTCCTGTACCTCCTGTCCAGTTTCACTCTCAGTCTCGTCAACATGTCTGGACACATGTAGGTCTATTTTACATATTCACTTGTTATAATGAGTCGTCTTCATCTTTAAGGTGAAGCTAAAAGAGCCAATGAAGGACCAGAAGGAGGCTTACTGGCAGGAGACGGGGCGATGGGTGGGCTACGAGGAGAGCTTTGACCCTCAGGCTGGTGTTTGGGCCTCTTCACAAATCTCCTTTTTAACCTTCAAGAGCCTCATACAAATAAGACGTACAATGAACACAGGTAAGCCAGGTTTCAACTAGAACTGCATGATTTCTGAAAAATATCTACTGTAATTGCCATTTTTCAGAGAAGTATTGTGATTATTTGCAATTTAAGTTTTAATGATATAATTCTGTTCTAAGTTTACATTTTAGACATGTTTTATGCAGAAACATCACAAATTTGTGATGGAAATAGCAAGTATGATTTGCTAATTGTATCTGTTGAAACTGCAATTTGGATTTGATTTAAATTGTGTATCCCTAATCTAAACTACTAATGATTTTGGCCTGTCATTTTTTCTGTCATTGCCATGAATTGTATGTTTTTTTTACAGGAGTAATTCTTTTCAATTGTGAGGAGCAGAGTCTGGACACTATTGCTGAAAAAATGGTGAAAGAGTTGGTTAACAAAAAGGAGATAAGACAAGGAGATCGTGAAGGAGTGCTCAAGGCTCTGCTTCAAAACCACAGGTAAATGCCTCGAGACAAACCCAACAGTGACTCAGACCAAAATGACCTCCATTTAGGAGCAAAGCTGATGCTCTCATCAGGGCATTTGTTATGATTCTGCAAAAAGAAAGTTGAATGGGCTTCTTGTAACAGTTGTGAGGACTGAGCATGTAGTTACAGGATCATTGTCTGACCACATATCTGCCTAGAAAGGTTTTTACTTAAGCTGTAGTACACTTAGAAGTCCTCTACTTGAAAGAAAGAAAGAAAGAAAAAAAGAAAGAAAGAAAGAAAAGAAAGAAAGAAAGAAAGAAAGAAAAGAAAGAAAGAAAGAAAGAAAGAAAGAAAGAAAGAAAGAAAGAAAGAAAAGAAACTATCAAAATTCAAGGCTGCGAGATCAGTCACAGTTGAATCAAACAATTACATAAACATCATTAACAAACAACTCAATTTCAAAGATGTCTTAATACACCTCAAACTTATTCCATTGTAGCTAGACCTAGAAACTCTACAAACTTACTGCATGTTTTTTAGTAAAACTGTGGTACGCAACTTATTAAAACAATAAATAATTTAAAAAAATCTGTTAGATATTAAAAATAAAATGTCCCATTTTTAAACAAGAATTTACAACACATTTTCATTAATGGCCCAATTTACCGATGATTTGTCTTTTATCTGGGTTATGTGTCATTCTGTGTATGCTGTAGGAAATGTAAACTTTAGTCAAAACTACCTGGCCAGCCACCTGTATTTTCAGAGACTATACTATAAATATACCTTGGCTTATTTCTGTACCCATGGTTTCAGATTTAATTGTCCTTATATTTACTGTTTACCAAATAATATTGTACCCACACTGTCCATTCACCCATGCAGGACATTGTTAATGAGTGTTGCTGTCATTGCGGGCTCAGTGTCTTTTGGTACACGTACCAATGACATGATTTTGTTTGTAGTTCGTCTAGTGACCCGGAGAACCAGGCTCTGACTGGCGCGACAGACCTACAGAAGTTTGCAGTGAAGGAAAGAGTAGGTGCAACTAACTACCCTTCATTTACTGGCTTTGGCAGATAAAGAAAAAAGTAAATTCTAACTTAAAGGTTCACTGTGGAACTTTTCTGGTAAATGGGCGGTTACTTTTTTGTCATCATGGAGATGTTGATGATAACTTTGCCCGGAATGTGCCAAAAATGTACTGAAGCATTAATTTAGTTAATCGCACAAACAAAAATATATTGAAATGCTTGCATCTTTGCCAGGTGTGAGCTTGGGTCTCCACCTGTGAGGTCGCCTTTATCAAATTTAACACTGAGTTCTTAAGTAAATGTATGGAGGACAAGCTTTCACAACTCAGTCCAAGTGGCCTCTGAAAGCCCTGACGCTCCATCTTCAGTGTTTGTGGGCTGACCTCCATTTGTTCCTTTTAATGTGGTCTGTAAACACAAACTTAAGGTTGAAAGTAACAATCATAACATTTCTGTACGAATGCTTCTGGCTACAACCCCTGCTAAACATTTGGCCTGTAGCTCGGTTTGGTGACACAAGTAGATGTTTGAAGGGGACTAAATGTGTATTCTGTCCTAGAACTGAGATGTTCAGAATATTAGTTATTATCCACATCCCAGTATTTGCTGTGATAAGTGATACATCATGTAGGGTTCTAAAAGTTAGCCACTTACGAAGAGAAAAAGCATGCAAATGAAAATGCTCTGTATTTATTTATATTTCTAAGATGCGTGTCATTTCAAAGAAGAGGTCAAAAGACATTTCTTTTCCTAAGCCTTTGTTGATTAATATTATTATTTTACAACAAGATGTATAATGATGATGTCTGTATACTTTATTACTAAGTACTTGAAAAGAGCATAAAAGGTTTCATTGAATGCCATAAAGTGACACGAACATTCTGGGCAAAGTGAAACATTTCCATGTATACAAGAATGTGACCTGTATACACTGTTCTATGTATACAAGAATGACACTTTTTCAGAAAAGTTACACAACATATTTTAACATACTTTCTGGATGCCACATTGCCTTTTAAATTGGCTTTTTTTTTATCTGAAGAGAATATCTTTTTTTTTTTTTTTTTTTTACAGAAACAAGATTCTGACAGTATCGAGGCCTCTATGGTTTTAGTAGGTGAGGACTCCATTGTACTAATAAAGTTCTAATAAATTACAAAAATAAAGTTTTTACAGTATTTTTGAAGTGATCTCGTCTTTTCCTCAGGGGCGCTGGACTTCCTGGAGAAGCCCACAGTTGTGTTTGCCCGTCTTAAAGAAGCCGTGATGTTGGAGTCGGCCTTTGAAACCTCTGGACCTGTGCGTTTCATTTTCATTCTGATTGGTCCAGCAACAGTGACATCGACTACCACGAGACTGGACGAGCTATGGCAGCTTTAATGGCAGATAAAGTGAGTCAAACGCCAGAGATGGGGGTCATTCACAAAAAATAATAACACAAATATGTGTCTGAGGGGGTTTACATGGTCACAAAATTGACTTTTTTGGACTGAAGGAGAGCCTCTTTTTGTTTGTTTTCATGAAAAGCTGCTCATTTAGCTGTATTTTTTACATGATGACATAAAATGTATTTATTCTTTCCTCGGAATGTCACATAGAATGTTTATAACTTTCTATTTTGACTGAATTGTACAGTATAGTTGAATTTTTGCCTTAAAAATGTACACAGTGCATCTTTAATAGCCATTTTATTATATATATTTACTTTATCTGTTTTTTAACCTTTTTACCAGTTTAAAGTTAAAGTTATAAAAATGTTCAAATTGTACGTGTATTCAAACAATAGTTGCCATGTGATCTCACTTTGGAGAAAGTCCCACGTTTAGGTATTATCAGAATAAAATTACGTAAAATACAGATAGACAGAAGTAAAATACAAGTATAAAAATGTGCTTGCAATCAGTACCAAAACAGAATAAGATAAAGTTATTCGTATAAAATTTGTAGAATATTGATAAGAATAACAAAGAGAGTAAACAGTAAAAATCACAGTGCATTGTGCATATTAACACACACACACACATACATACATATAAACATACAAACATACAAACATACATACATACATACATACATACATACATACATACATACATTAAAGCAATCATAATATTGAATGTATCTCAGGTCGGTTTTGTTTATTCTTCAGGTGTTTAATCTGGCAGCTTTGCAGGCCAAAACGCCTCGTGAGCTGACAGACGCTGTCACTAGCTTCATGGACTGCAGCATCGTCATTCCTCCGACCGAAATCCAGAATGAGGCCACTCTAAGCTCCATCATCAACTTTCAGAAGAAAATACTGGAGGAGCGATGCCCACCAAAGGAACAAGTCTGCCTGGATATCAGACCTCGTAAACGTATGTCCTCTCAAACCCCTTTACTTCATTCTAGATCATGTCCAAGGGCCTATGTAACCCTCACTGTTTTACTTAATATTATTAGTGAGGAAACAAACTTCAGAAATGCAATTGTAGTATTAATCTGAATGCACCATATTCAGTAATTAGACAATTTGTTTCCTTTAGCGTCCATTATTAACGTCCCTCCACCTGATGACCCGCTGGCCCGCACTAATCGCCCTTTGGTGGGATGATTCGGGACTTTAAAAGGCGATACCAATACTACAAGAGTGACATCACTGATGCTCTTAACCCCCAAGTCCTCGCTGCTGTTATCTTTATCTACTTTGCATCTCTGTCTCCTTCCATCACTTTTGGAGGCTTGTTAGGTTTGTATTATGGCGTGTTTCTTCTATTAATGCTAATAGTTTGAGTGCATAATGATACTTTGCAATGTTAACATGCTTTTTCACACACGAGAGGAAAGTTGATCAATCTGACAAAGTGAACATGCATGATATGACATGTTTTTTTTAAATATGTGATAGTCCCTGTGAGATGTATCATAGTTTTTTTTTTTCCACTCAAGACATGTCTCATTGAAAATCTTGCAACAATGTATTAGCAACTGACATCCCAAAGGTGCAAGGTGTAACTTTCTGGAGGTGAAAAGTTTATGCAATTCTGTTCAAATTAAACTAGACAAAAATTGTTGTAAAATCCTAGTGTACACTACTTTTTGGTAAAATGTTTAGATTGTAATACTATATGCACGTCCATAATTGTTTGTTTATCCTGTATGTCTGTTGCGGAAATGTATCACTATAACTATGAAAAAACTTGTGACATTGTTACATTCCCACCTTGCAGCGGATAAAGTCGATAACATGATAGGTGTGCCAGAGCTCCTCATCTCCACCAGCATCCAGGGCATCATATTCTGTTTTGTGGCCGCTCAGCCAGTGCTGGTCATTGGCTTCTCCGGCCCTCTGTTACTTTTTGAAGAAGCCTTTTATGCTGTAAGTTACCATTATATTCATTATTTGTCTGTTTATTTAAAGTGGTGGGCTGGTGATACATCAATATACTATCTTTGTTTTTCAGTTTTGCAAGACTCAAGGAATAGAGTACATTGTGGGCAGAGTGTGGGTGGGGGTGTGGCTGATCGTCATTGTCGTGATCATTGTGGCATTCGAGGGCAGCTTCCTGGTACGTTACATTCCCGCTTCACCCAAGAAATCTTCTCCATCCTCATTTCACTCATCTTCATCTATGAGACCTTTGCCAAACTCGGAAGGGTATTGTCATTACATTGTTTCATTCACACTGTTTATTTTAAAGATTCACCAGTAATGTTACCTTTTCCTGTTTGGATTTGCAGATTTTCAGAGCCCATCCACTCATACTAAATTATGAGCATGTAAATTCAACCGTAGAAAATCCCTGGATTCCGAGAGTGGAGGAGACAGTCATCTATAACAATGTTACGGGAAACTCAACAGTTATCATCAGCACCATTAAGCCTCCGTATCCCAACACTGCACTTATGTCCATGTTCCTTATGTTTGGATGTTTCTTTATCGCATACTTCCTGCGGCAGTTTAAAAATGGCACTTTTCTTCCTGGGAGGGTAATTTTTTTTTCTATTTCAATATGATGGAAACCAAAAGTGGACGGGGACTTTCTGATTCTGATTCTGATTCTCATACATGTTTTTACTAAAATATTGACAAAACCAACCCATTATCTCATTATATATATTATTATATATTATATATATATATATTTTTTTACAAATGTATATATTTTGATAACTTACAAGCTTATATTTAAACTTTTTCTATGTGATGTTACATATTTTTCACAAGTAGCTCAGTTGATACTGAGCCAAGTTATTAATTTTTGGTTATGAAAATTTTACATAGCAAAACTAAAGTCCCCATTCACTGTTGAGCATCATTGAATTCAAAGTTAATGAAGTATTTTTAAATGTACTTGACAGGTGAGGCGTCTCCTTGGTGACTTTGGTGTGCCCATTGCCATTTTCCTCATGGTTGTTGCAGACTACAATGTTGAGGACACTTACACTCAGGTTAGAAACTGTTTATATGTCCTTGCAAAAGTACATGATAAAACATTGTGTCTATCTTTTTACAGAAACTGGTGGTTCCCAAGGGTCTGACGGTGTCCAACCCGGCCAAAAGGGGGTGGCTGATTAACCCGTTCGGGGAGCACAAGCCGTTTCCTGTTTGGGTCATGTTTGCCTGCTGTGTGCCTGCATTACTTGTGTTCATTCTTATCTTTCTGGAATCTCAGATCACAACGTGGGTAACACTTCCAACATATACATTCTAAAAAGCCTGCATTTTAAAAAAGAGGTAGAGTGCAAGTCAGAACTCTCTCTACGTATCTAAATTGTGATCCAAACATATACAAATAGAAAAATCAATGTTAAGGCTGGGCTTAAATTTTAACTAAAATCTACACAATTTGGCTTTTAAGATGTGTTTTTTGCAGCGAGTAGACTCTGCCCTTCATTTGAAAATTTGTGTGTGATCAAATTCTAAAACTTCAACATAATGGCAACAAAACTACTTCATTTCAGAAGTACCTCTTTTTTTGTTCTAGTCTAATAATAAGTAAACCAGAGAGGAAGATGGTGAAGGGATCGGGCTTCCACTTCGACCTGCTGCTGTTAGTGGGAATGGGAGGCCTTGGTGCCATTTTCGGTGTGCCTTGGCTTAGTGCAGCCACAGTACGCTCAGTGACACATGCCAACGCTCTAACTGTGATGAGCAAAGGTCCCAAACCCATGATCGAAAAGGTGATGGAGCAGAGAGTCAGTGGGATTTTAGTAGCATTATTGGTTGGTAAGTTATCTTCATCTTAAATTTACATATTGAATTGACAAGAAACTTTTTTAATTGCACGTTTATTTTCAGGTCTATCTATTCTTATGGAGCCAATCTTGAAGTTGATTCCTATGGCAGCTTTGTTTGGGATCTTCCTTTACATGGGTGTGACCTCGCTCAATGGCATTCAGCTGTGGGATCGCATGCTTCTTCTCTTTATCCCCAAGAAATATCATCCAAATGAGCCCTATGCCACCAGAGTAAGAACCCACTGAAGCCTTTAAAGACATGCTGTACATGTTTACACAGTCATGAAGTGGTTGATACATTTGATGTCATTGTACTGTATTACAGCAGCAGTCGTTTTCAAGCTGTTGTGATACCTTTTTTGTCTATGAAACCATGTATTTTATCTGTTCATTTCAGGTGAGCACAGGACGAATGCACTTCTTCACAGCCATCCAGGTAGTGTGTCTCGCTATTCTGTGGATAGTGAAGTCCAGCCCTCTCTCCCTTGCTCTTCCCTTTGTTCTCATTCTCACCATCCCAATGCGAATGTTCATGACGGGCCGAGTGTTCACCGAGCTGGAGATGAAATGCGTATGTCCGTTTGCCTTTTAAACATATCGTCATGATAACTTGCTTTATGTACTAAATTCTTTTTCCTAATTTAGTTGGATGCAGATGATGCTAAAGTAACTTTTGAAGAGGAGCCAGGACAAGACGTATACTGTGAATCTCAGATGCCATTGTAGACGACGATATGAAGGATGCAGAGATTTTATTTATTTGAAAAATAAAGTTTTATTTATGTAAAGCTCAAATTCACCCTTCACCCAACAAATATTTTTATGGAGATGTGGATGTATACTGCTGTATACTTCTAAAAGCTTTTATTTTTATTTATTTGATTTAACTTTTTTGTGTACTGTTACAAGGCAAATGGTTTCACTTTAAACCAGTTTGAGAAATGTTCTATGAAAGAAATAGAAATGTATGCATTTTGTAAAAAAGAAACAAAGCCTACAAAAGTTTATTTATACAAAGACAAGTTGTGCCTTAATAAATCAGTCCAATAAGTACATAAATACTTTTGTTGTTTTATATTAATTTAATCTTTAATAAATATTTTTCAGTGACTTTAAATGCTCTTTAAGAAATCGAAATATTTTTGCATGAGACAGCAACTAATGTGTGCTTAAGTATTTGATGATAAACTAGTAGTTAAATAAATAAATAAATAAATACATACAAACATACATACATACATGCATACAAGATAAAGTAAAAATAAAATCTCAAAGTTTTTTATTAAAAAGAATATATATATAAAATATTAAATTAATAATAAATGAATTATAATACTAATACTGATATTAATAATACTAATAATAATAATAATAATAAAGATACCATAAATACTACTCTGAGTCTGAAATACTGTCACAAGGTTATACAATCAGTAAAGCAGATTTAATAATAACTCAATAATGTCTTTATGGTTTATTCACTGACCTCGGTGCATCACTGTTGCCGAAATATGAATTCTTCATATATGCTAACAAAATTAAGTCAGAACATTTAAATTGCAGTGTTGCTGTTTAGTTACTGAAAGTGTAATGCATTAAGCCCTCAATGTTAGAATTTCAGTGCAATTAGTTTAGGACTAAATATGTAGCCTAGATTAGTATTGTAACTAATTGTTGTGACTATTATCGACTTTTCAAGAATCAACGAGTTACATTATTTATATACTGGGCAAAATGTAATATAATGTAGTAGTTTCTTTTATAACTACTTTTTTCTAACGCTGTTGTGCCTCATTTGAAGTATGCTTAACCTCTCCAGAAGGGGGCGATACTGTCCTCGTGGTGGTGGAAGAGGAAGAGCACAACAACACTTCACGTGGTTGTCGGCTTGTTGGTGGTTGGCTAGTTTTGGTTTCAGGCTGTTTTTTAGGCTATTACTTCTCGGGTTTTACTTATGTGTCTTGGTAATTTATTTGTACATTACGGATAGTTTGTATAAATGTCTTTCTCTGACTACACTGTACATTCTTTAACTGCTCCCAAGTCATAGAAATGGCTAATCCAGGTATGTTTTTTTCAATAGTGCATCAATGTACACGTAGATATTCTCAATATAAATCATTGTTTTTCTTGAACAGCTAAGTGGTCGACAGACAACGTTAGGACACTTTTAGATGCAATGAAAAAATCTGTTTCAAGTCGCGAAAGAGACAAAATATGGAGTGTAGGATTGAAGAGTTTAGACTGGAATAAAGTTGCGTTTGCGGCTTTCACTCCTGAAGAATGCAACGCAAAGTGGCAAGAAATAATGCAGAAGGTAAGAAAAAAGTTTGTTCTCAGAGTACTTGATCTTGTACTTGGTCCAGTATAAGTTTTACAATGTTATGATACACTCAGATGGTAGCAGTACACAAACTATAGCTTGCCATGACTTATCTAAAAGGAAATTTTACCAACTTCTACCAACTAGTGAGTGTACATTAACTTCTTTCTGGATGGCTTTAACATTCAGAAATGTAGTAATATGTCTATTTTGTATCTCTTTTTTTTATTGTTACTTTATAATGATTTTATGTCTGTGGTTTATGTGTTTTCCATTCATTGTTTTTTATTGGGAAGCACTTTAATCACTTTTTTTTGTAAAGGGCTATTTAATTAAAAGTTGGTGATGATAAATTGATTTCTTAACTAAAGGGCTATTTAATTAAAAGTTGGTTGATTGATAAATTGATTTCTTAACTGACCACATCTGTAAGCTTAGTGTATTATTGTTTTTCAGCTTCGAAAAATCAAATCCATCACTGAGCTCATTGTTGATGTCCAAAATTCCATTGATGACAAACATTCACATCTAAAGTTTGAACCTGCAAAGGTAGAATTTACATTAATTTACATCAAAATAAGTGACCATAATTGATACATTTATCTTTCCTCCGAGTAGATTGAATTTCCCAAGAAACCTGTGTCTGCTAATGCATTATATTTTGCGGAAAATAAGGAGATATTTAAGAAAAAAAAGCCTGGTATGAGCAGTCGGGAGCTGATGAAGTTTGCAAATGATAGTTACAAACAACTCTCACCTGAAAAGAAGGTAGGACTGAACACAAGTGTATCTTCTGTTTTTATGAAGCAGCAACAAATAACTCTTATTTATATGATTTTTCAGGAAATATATTTGCAGAAAGTGCAGAAAGCAAAAGATGAATATCAGGAGAGCGTTAGAAAACTGAGGTATTTTTAAATTACATTCACAACTTTTCTCTAGCCTGAGACCGTTAATAATCTTTATCTTGTCTTTAAAGGATTCAACATACAGAGGTCTTTAAGAGAAAGAATGCAAAAACAGACACAGCCGTGAGTTCCTCTAACAACGACAACGACAGTGTGGAAACTATATTAACTATGTTATTACACCTTTTTTGCAGCCCTGCATTAGAGAATATAAGGGTCCCAAACTCCCTTTGTAAGATAAATATTTTTATAATTTTTTTTTTTTTTTAGGTTTCGTAATTGTTATGAAGAGGATTTTTATGTATTTTTTGTCCTGAATCTGCAACTTAAGGTACATTTGTTAATGTTATTGTTAGGAATGGTTATCAACTCTTCTGCCATGAACAGAAGTCTCGTTTGACTGGGATACCACAAAAAAAGATAACAACCATTTGGTCAAAACGCTGGAACGAATTGTCTACAGCAGAGAAGAATAAGTATAACAGGCGCTGTGTTCAGGTGTGTTCACTTGTAGAGCAGTAAGTTAGAATTTGAATTAAAAGTAAAATTTGAATTGTGTTCTTAAGATAAGGGAAGAAGCTGAAAGGAATGATGTTGACTTTAAAGTAAGTATTAGCAAAAAACAAACGAACAAAAAAACTAAAACGTTAGTAAATTAGCATGTTATTTTCAGCAGCAATTTGATAAAAAGCAAAGAAAACGAAGAACATTTCCTGGTGAGCCTAAAATGCCGGCAAGGTAAGTGTTAAGCATTGTTTTCAGCTTGACCTAAGTATCGTCCATAAGTCATTGTTTTTCCTGTGGCAGATCTTGTTCTGCTCTTTACTGTAAAAACCAAATGGCAAAGACAAAAGGGGATTCCAAGAAACGCTTTGCTACAGCCAGCCAGCAATCTAAGAACCTTTCCAAACAAGAGAAGGAGAAGTATCAGGCAATAATTAACCAAAATATAATCAGATACAAAGAACAGCTCCAGAAATGGTTTGAGGTAAAAAAAAAAAAGCACTCTATTGTTCACTTTGAAGGATGTTTCTATAAATGTAAAAGCACCTTTTTTTCTGTAGACACTGACGTCCACTCAACAGCAAGAATATTGTAAACAAAACCCAAGTGTAAGCCTTATTTTCAGAAAATCTCTTACTTCGTGGGTTTGACATTGTGCTATTATTATTATAATGCATCTATTTAAATCTATAATTTTTTTTTTCATCCACAGAAAGTAAAGTACTTACTAAATAAAAAGCAAATGAGAACACTTCACCGAACATCAGTAAGTCCCCAGGGTCATTTTAAGTGAAAAACTAACATTTTTCCTGCTTGTTGTGACTACTGTAGAAAGTGATTTGTTTTTAACCAGGGCTTAGCTCATAGCTAATAACTCAACCAGGCTACTTCTACATTTTAGGAAAAATGTTGTAGCGAGAGTCCTAAACAACAGGGTTATTAGGATTAAACAGGCAAGATGTTGTTTACAGAGAAAATTCAAATTGATTTCAAAAATAATTTTGACTGCACTAACTGGCAATAAATAACAGTCTTGTATTGTATTATCTTGTAAATAATTTAGAAAGTTATTTGTATTTGTTTTTAATAAAGCAAAAAATAACTACATTAAAATAAAGAAGGAAAAAGATAAAGTTATCTCAGTAATTAGTCAAAACTCCAAGCACTTACTTTTCCCTTGAAATGTTTCAGTTTTTATTTCTGGAAGAGACTACTAGAATCCACAATATTTCTTGAATATTTCTTCATTGTGCCAAAGTGGTGTATAAAACAGCTTTTAGAGCTGAGCTTACATTTTACTTTGTCCAACAGGATTCAGAAGACGAAGAGTTGGAAGATACCATTGGCAGTTACAGTGACAGTGACAGTGATTTAACAATTATTGAGGTTGGCAAAATATTCTACTACAAATGTATTATTATTACAAACGATATTAAGTCCTTTGATGCAAAACTTATTTACTGACAGGTTGTGGTTGGGGAAGAAGAAGAAGAAGAAACCCCAATGTTTGATCTATTTTAAGCAACAGAGAAGCAGAGCATAAGCCTCTGCTTCTGTGTCCCTGGAATACATTGTGTTGGTGATTTAATTTTTTGCCATATTTTATATTAAAAGTGGCCTTGTTTAGTAATAACAATTATAATGTTTTAATAAAATGTAAATCCACAGAAAATTAATTGAGTTGTTTACTATCCTCAACAGTGTTGGGAGTAACTCATTACAAAAGTAACTGTACTACTGTAATGTTTTCCACTTTTCAGTGAGTAGTGTAATTCAGTACTTGTTAAAATGTTGACAATTAATTACTACTTACTTTCATATCAATTAATTGCCTTTATATTCTATTGAAAACAAAACTTCAAGACCAAAACACCACTGAAAAACTTGGCTTAAAGGTGAATAAAATAATACGAGGAAAATGTGTTGTGACATCATATTTCCCTAATTTAATCAGTAATCCAGTGTATATGTAACAGGATTAGTTTTGTACAGTGCCTTAACAAATGTGTGATTAGTTCAAAGTAACTCAATAGTATAACTCAGTTACATTTTTTTAGACAGTAATATTGTAATACAAATGTATTACATTTTTCTCCCTGTAATAGATATATAATGTATTACAATTTCACAGTCACTTACCCAACACTGATCCTCAAAAGCAATTTGAGTTTAATAATATTCTGTGCAGTTTTACTTGTTTGGTAAATCTAGTTGGCCAAATGACTCGCTATTGTTGTAGCCACTGTTAATGAATGATAGTAGTAAAGCGCCACCACTACTTGAACCGGAGGTGCTGAAGTTTGCAGTGAGGACATGCAGCCACAGTGTAGCAGAGGAAGCGATCGATTACTTCTGTCTGGGCTCTGATGTAAAGATGGACGCCTGTCGTAATGGGTAAATAAACACAATAAGACATTTGCGTGGCTGTGATTTCGGTTACAATTAACGAAAGGACTATGCAGAATGAGATGTACTGTTTAGTCTAAGTCTTGGTTTGAGTGAGAAGCTGAGAGGGGCACAGCCGCAGTGCAGCAGCGCCGGGACGACCCAGTCAGTTCATTTCTTCAAAGTCTCTTTCGGTCACTACAAATGTGGTTCATCTCGGGCCCACACCGGTAAGTGTTTTGGTTAGTTTGTTTAATTTCTTAATCTCTCAAATGGAGTCTTAAAAGTGTGCACACCGCCTCGAGGCGCACCTTGGCACCGTCTCCAGCCTATTCATAGCCACGCTCTTTGTTTCCAAAGGGTCTGGCTAAGCTACTTTGAAGTGACTGTTTTTTGTCAATGTGAGGTGCTTGTTTTTGTCTATTTTGTGTCACTGTTCATAACAAGTGCAATAATGGTGTCAATGTTAAATTCATAGAACAGGCTAAATGTGGGACTCCACAGCTTGGCACCGCTCCGCGTCTCGTAAGTGCATCATCATCCTCATCATCGTCCTCAGATGTTTGAGCTCACACCGGGTTTATCTTGTGCTGATGTTAACTGTGCATCTTTTGCTACAGACCTGCTTTGACCGATGCTGGCTGCGCTACAGCATGACCACAGCAGCCTCGGCTCATCTGCTACTTCTGTCAAATGAAAATGGAGGAGGTTTCGGTGTCCAGCCTGGACAACAGCAAGCTGGAGGTAAAACCTTCAGTTGCCTATTTGTTACCAAGACTCCCTGAGAAATGGAAGTCTTGAGGCGCCTCATCATAAAAGCCCTGACTGACTGTTCTGTTGTGCCACTGCAGGGCCTGGCTCAGGACATCTTGTCTGACCTGGTGGAAGACGCCTGTCTGGGTCTTTGCTTCGAGGTCCACAGGGCTGTCAAACAGGGTTATTTTTTCTGGATGACACAGACCAAGAAAGCATGCGGGACTTTGGTATGAACCCTTCTTTAGCAAAAAGGAAAATTTGAGGTTTTGGTAAAACTAAAGATTTGCTATTGTTTGTAGAAATTGTGGACCAACCAGGCCTGGATGTATTTGGCCAAGTGTTCAATCAGTGGAAAAACAAAGAATGTGTTTGTCCCAACTGTAATCGGAGCATTGCTGCCTCAAGGTTTGCTCCTCACCTGGAAAAATGTCTGGGAATGGGGCGCAATAGCAGCCGGATAGCCAATCGCAGGTAGCCATCATTGTTCAATAATAGTATGATGTGTGAAGGACTGCTGATGTCAGTCTCCCTCACAAATGAAGACAGAATGAATAAGGTATCAAATTGTATTTTGACTTCACTTGGATGATTTGTTCCTCTTCACAGAATTGTCACTGGAAACACCACCACCACAAATAACAACAATAACACAAACAACAGCAAGTCTGAGAGTGACCAAGAGGACAATGATGATGTCAATGACAACGACTGGTCTTATGGTGCAGAAAAGAAAGGTAAGGTGTACTTACTGTATGTGTTAAACCCTGGCTGTGTTGTTGCTCTTATGATCTCATTTTTCTCTTTTCTTTTTCAGCCAAGAAAAGAAAATCTGAAAAGGTATTCCAATGACTATTTAACCACCAATACTAAATGGTGCATCCATTTAATAAGATGTTCTTCTTCATTTTAGAATCCAAACTCACCCAGAAGATCAAAATCTTTCAAGCATAAGAGCAGTAAATTCAAAACTATTTGTCATTTGTTTAGTGAATGTCATTTTTCTAGTCCATCTCAAACTATTTTATTTTCTGCTTTAGGTTTAATGGGTCCTAGGCGGCGGATGGAAAATCAGGAAAGCCCTTGCATGCTTATGAAAGAGGAGGCATTCCCACAATAACGCCTCAGAAACGAAACCATTCTATACGCACACAGGAAGACTGTAACACTTCTGCCTTTATTTTTGTTTCAAGATGCAAGGATATTTTGAGTTATAGGGGACTTCGATAGTGTTTACTGATGAGCAAAACAGCCAGATCCTTTTCCATACTTGACAGTACTTGACAAAAAAGTCACTATTCTTTTTGTTTTGATTATTTGCTGGAGTCCAAAGTATATGAATATTTTTACTACATGCTTTTTTACTGCACAAACTTGTCCAGTGGCCAAGCAGAACTTAAGCGACATTATGCATAAATGAGAGTTAAGCATCAGGTGTAGGTTCTATTGTACTCAATATTAAAAAAAAAAAAAAAAATCATGTGTCACATTACTGGACAATCATGACAAACTGGTTGTCTTTCATATTGGCAGTTTTGGTATGCTTATGTGAAACTTGGGGATTTTCTTGTCATAAGTAGGCAAATTTTCTAGCATTCTCTACTCTCATTTGTTTACATGTAAAGGCTTATATAGGCTATATCCTTGGTGTGATGTGTATATATTCCAATAGTCAAAATGCTGCTATCATGACTGAGTGTATTTCATCTGTTTAGCGTAATAAATGATTTATTGATCAAAACTTCTGGTTCTGTTAAAAAGGACTATAAGATACACAACTTTCAAGAGCTTTTCATCGTTTTTATTTTGACATTGTTGCTTAAAGCTGTGAGCAAAAAATAATAATGAGATCCTATTTGTGACATTTTAGAAATGTAAAATGTCACAATGCCACTTTATTTGTTCTGGTGAAATGTCACAGTGAAGAGGCGGGGCTTATCAGTTCTGCAGTACAAGAGTTCAATAGATCTCTTTCTGTCTAACTGTTAACTGTAAGCCATAAGCGTTTCCATTGTGATTTTCATTTACGGAAATGTAACGGGATGATCAACTTAAATGTGCCCAATGCAAATCGAGGTTTTACCACAAGATGACGCTGCTGTCGTGTCACGCTACCGTGGTTCGTTTACACGCTGTGAAAGTAGCCTAGTACTTTGACAGTTGTTTTCTTGTTTGTTTTTTGCCTTTATGAGCCTGTCATAACATAACTCGATGCAGCATGAACATAACTATCTTTGGAAGATTTGATTAAGACAGTCTATTCACTATATATTGTCCAAATATCTTTTTCAGCCCTGAAGTGTTTTCGTATCCCAAACAATCAACTTAGGCAACAATTACACTTTCGCTTTAATCTCTAAATTCGATTAATTGAGTTGAAATTGAGCTTTGCACAGTTGCCCCTGAGGCGGTTTGTATGTCATAATAAAGGCGGTAACTGTCTTTAGTGAAGGAAACACCCCGGTCTGTCGGACCCGGACATGCTCAGAGCTAACTCCGGCTAGCTTTGTGTTGACAGTGTGCTAGTACTGTCAAACCAGGAGCTCTTTAAACAGCTACTTTATCTTACACACGCGAACTTGTACAAGCTGTCATTTAACTTTTTTTTTTTTAAGTTTGTATGAGTTTTAGACCACATGTGCGGCTAAATCATGGCATCAAGAGGAGGCTTCCCGGGTCCGCAAATGAACCCGTCCCTGAGCGCACTGAGTGTGGGACATTCAGCGGGCATGAGGCTGCAACAGGCGGGATTCCCCCGGAGCATCAACAGCGCCCCTCATTACCCCCAGGTAAGCATCACTGCATTTAATCTGGGTAATCATAGACTTCAACATGTTCCAGCCGTGCTATAAATATGAATATACATCCATTAACTTCCGCATTTAACGTTCTTTGATTATTTCATTAGAAGGCTCAATCGTCTACACTTTTATAAACTTATGAATGGTGTGGAATACAGGCACGTGTTTGTTACTGTCACATCGGTTTAGCTGAAAACAAAAGTTTATCATCTGCGCCATCTGTCAGTGTAAGCACACATGTATTATCCCTGTGTGACACCATCTGTAGCGCCAGGCTTTCACTGCCTCTTTGTTTAGAGATGCATATTTTTTGAGTGTAGGCCTATATGTGCTATTCTAATTTATTCTAAGAATTTAATGACGAAATCTATAACTCCAAGGCAGCTGAACTTGTTACACCTATTTTATACTTTTGTCAAACATTATTTTGTCATTTGTTTCTTTATCACTAGGGTGACCAGACATCCTTATTTACCCGAGAGGCTCCCATACAGTTTTGGGCCCTGTCCCATCTCCTAGAAAAGTTTCAGAAATTTATACTGCTATTTTTTTTTTTAGTTAAAATAGGTTAAATGTGCATGATGATCAAAACACATAAATGCACCTATTTGCCCTGCCCACCCTCCAAAACTTGTGTGTCCCAGTTTTTGATTTGAAGTACAGTATCTGGTTACCCTACTTATCACCTATATCAAATATGCCTTGCTTTTCTCTTTTCACAGCGTCCAGGGATGCCACCAAGTAGAGTTGGGGGCCCCATGGGGTCTATGGGGGGTCAACTCCCAGGTCCTTCTTTTGGGAACATGTCCATGCGTCCTGGAATGGGGCCCCCAACTATGGACCCCTCAAGGAAACGCTTTTTACATCTTCAGCATCAGCAACAACAAGATTCTGCAGGAGGCTCAAGGCGCGGAGGGTACGCTTTAAACAAAAGGCAGAGAAATCAGTTCTTTTTTTTCTTTTCCACAATCTGTTGTTGATTCATTTTATATTCTATGGCATAGTGAGTGGCAGAGTAAAATTATATGTTAATCTGATTTTTTTTTTAAAACTACTGCAACTTATATCTTGTCTTGCTGTTTTGATCACATGTTCATGTCTGAAAACAGATTACTTTTTTCAGTCACTGTTCATGCAGTAACACTGACAAGCACGAGGACAGAGCAATCTCATGACCATGTTTTCAAAGCAGTCACTCATTTGCAGCTATTTTTCTTTGTGGTGTTGTTAAATTTGTAAATGTGGCACATTGGAAATGAAGTCCTTGTTCCTAGATGGTTCATATGGGGCTGTTTAACAATTTTAGAGCAAAATTAGATTTAGACATGATTACAGTGAAGGACCTAATTCTCTTAAAGGACACGGTATCTTCTTTTTGAGCAGTGGTTAAAAAGAAACTTGAGGCCCTCATTTTAAAGTAATAACGCAGTTTACTGTACGTTACTACAATTTAAGTTGTAAAAACCATAAAATCCTCACAAATGTCTCATAATTGACTAATATAATTTTAATGTCTTTGCTCTGCATGTGGTACTAAGCAAATACAGTACATACCTACTAATAGGTAAGATATTTGTTGATTATATATCCCATTGTGTGGATTTTTAGGACCAAAAGACGCAAGATGGCTGACAAGGTCTTGCCTCAAAGGGTAAGAAAGTACCACTTTCAGAATAATTCTATTATTTTGCTCATTGCTCAAGCTGCGTTGGTTTTAGATCAGAGACCTTGTTCCCGAGTCCCAGGCTTATATGGATCTGCTGGCCTTTGAAAGGAAACTGGATCAAACTATTGCCCGAAAAAGAATGGAAATTCAAGAGGCCATCAAGAAACCCATCATGGTAATAAACTGACTGACTACACATTTATTGTATCTTGTATCATGCTATTAATTTATAAATTGTATTGACTTATTTTCAAGCAAAAGCGCAAACTCAGGATATACATTTCAAATACATACACCCCCAGTAAGCCTGAGGGTGAGGAAGCTGAGAAAGTGTCCTCATGGGAGCTCCGAGTGGAGGGCAAACTTCTGGAGGAGGTAAAGTTACCTTGTTGTTTTTGACTGTTCAATATGATGATGTTTTGGGATGATGGCAGCATGAGAATGTTGTCCAATCACAAAGTATTCTGGAAAATGTGGAAAGACAACTTTATAGTGGTGTGACGTGACAACATCTTTTCCTAAAGGCTAGTAAAATTAGTAATGATTATATACACACACCACACACACACACACACAAATGTTTAAATGCAGTTTATTATTATAATTATTGTATTCCTAATTTAGTTAATAGTTCCAATCAGTAATATTGCAGAAATGAAAATGTGTGTAAATATTTTAAAAATATGTATAGTGTCATTATTAGGAAAAAATGAACAGAACCTTAATATAGCCCAACTTTTTAAAGTTCTAATGATAAACTCTGCAACTGGAGAACACACACAGGAAGTGGAACATCATGACATGACATTTTGCCTCTTCTTACATATAAACCGCAAGTTGAAACATTCTGATGCCACAACATTTTAATGTGTCTACAGGATGCGATGATGTCATCTAAAATCTACCACTTGCCCCTTTAAACCCATTGCTTCTGATAGTCTTTCTAACCTCACAAACTCTTGGACTGAGTTTGTCTTGTGTCTCAAAGCATGCTGCCAGATGTGTGTTTACAACTCTCCCTTCTGCACTCGAAACCCTTGCACAAGCGGTCCATGCCTTCTTTTCAAATGAGGAATTGAAACCACTGGTCGTTGCATACCAAGAGCTGACATAGCTTCCCTCCATCAATTGCAGATCTCTTCATTGTGGCGTTTGGGGCCACTTGAAGGAGGATTGTTGCCGTTAATTTCTCTCCTGCCTCTTTTGGTTCGTGGGTGCGTGGGAGGGTTGCACAGCGAGGAGAGAGAAAACGAGGGATGTGAGAGGAGTGGGAAGGTTCATATTGTGCAAACTCCCATGGTCTGTGAGAGGGTGGGGTGCGACAGCCCTTTCTAGTTGTCTACAGTTAAGCACACCTCCCCCAGTGTGGTCATGGTTAAACAATGCAGTAACTGAAAAAAACACACAAGCATATTTTGTCTCTTTAAAGACACTTTTAGTTGTTTTTTTAACATCTTCATGTATAAGGTTTATTTTAGGTTGAACTACCAAGCAAAACACTAAGCTTTAATACATTACATACATTATTTTTATCATGCAAAACTTGCTAGACTAAACCGCTTTTGACATTTATTTATTAGCTTATTATCTGGATGTTTACTGTTGTTATGTGTGATATAATAATAGCAGTAACTGTTTTATGTATTTTATGCTGTCAATAGTTTTTTGTGTTTTTATACTTACTTTGCTCTTTACTGTGCTCTTTGGTGTCTTCAGCCAGGTAAACAGAAGAGGAAGTTCTCGTCCTTTTCAAGAGTTTGGTGATTGAGTTGGATAAGGAGCTCTATGGACCTGATAATCACTTGGTGGAGGTATGAGAGTTTTGCACAGGCATGCAATGTGGTCTTCTCACAGTATATCACACGCCATGCCAGAACACTTCATCTGCTGCAGTCTGAACTTCAGCTGCAATCACTAAAGTTTTGGAAACAGTCCTTTGTTTCTTTGAAAAAGGAGACGATCAAAAGCCCTAGGTTGGGCATGGAAAACATTACTTTAATCCAAGCGCTTAATCATTGAAAAATAGCATTAACCTTCTGCACACTCTTGAACTAAACCAGATTCCAGACTGAAAGATGATGCTTTTGCCGTTTCAGTGGCACAGAATGCCAACAACTCAGGAAACGGATGGTTTTCAGGTCAAACGGCCTGGTGATGTGAATGTCAAATGCACTCTTCTTCTTATGCTTGACCATCAGGTATGTTCCTGAACATACATTTTTCACTATACTTTTTTATTACACCAGACGTAATTTTAATTAATTAATCTGAGCAGTAATGTATAAATCATTTACATCCTTTGCTCCAGCCCCCTCAGTACAAACTTGACCCACGTTTGGCCCGTCTGCTGGGTGTGCACACGCAGACTCGGGCCAGCATCATGCAGGCTCTTTGGCTCTATATCAAAAACAACAAACTGCAGGACAGCCATGAAAGGAATACATCAACTGCAATCGCTATTTCAGACAGGTATTTGAAAACATCACACAAGCAATTATAAAGATACTATAGGCCCCATTAGTCCTTTTGACTTTGTGAAACAAGTGCACAATGTAATATAAAAACAAAAATCTGTAATTTACAGATCTTTGGTTGTTCTCGCATGAGGTTCTCGGAGATTCCTATGAAACTTGCAGGCCTGTTGCAGCACCCAGATCCAATTATTATCAACCACATGATCAGGTAAAATCATGTTGTGTGTGTGGCCTATTTTTTTTGTAATATATTTAAAATGTCCTGTTTCTGCTTAATAGTGTTGACCCTACAGACCAGAAGAAGACTGCATGCTATGACATTGACGTGGAGGTGGATGACCCATTAAAGAGCCAGATGAACAGCTTTTTGTCTTCCACCACAAACCAACAGGAAATCGCAACTCTAGAGATGAAGGTACAATTTTCTTTGCACAGCCGTGTTGAAACCTTCATTAAAGGTGGGGTAGCTGATTTTTACACTGTAAACAAAATTTTGGTTTTAAATCGGACTATGTCTTCTCATAAATCTTCGACATATGGTTAATATCGACATGTATTCATTTTGGTTGCTTGCAATAAAAACTTCTCTTTGCAAACAACAAAGTGAAACTGGAGTAGACCACCTAAGCTCAGACAATCAGAGAGCTGCATTTGGCTCCTGATTAGAACTAACATTCTTTATTCAATTCAGACAATACACAGTGGTCTCATTTGTTCACAAAGTGCTGCATTTATTATATACTTTTTAATGGAAAGCACAAAGTTTACTAATTTACAACTAAAAAAGTTAATTACCTCAATTTATGGCGAGATGCTGCAGATGAATAGAAAAAATTTAAGCTATCAATGTAAAATTCTTTTTGCAGTCTACTCACATAAATGTAAAAAAATGTTTAAAGTCATCATGATAAAAATAAAGTTATTTATGTGTAAATTTGCCAAATTTATGGGATTAGCGAAAACAGAAAAATAGACAGTGCCAAGTCAAGTCAAGCCAAGTATATATATTTTTTGTTTTTGAGTAAACTTGATTTGGCCGAAGATTTGCCAAAAAAAGAAAAAATAATTTAGAAAAATAATAAATTAATAACTCAGGCTTACTTGTTGTTGAACAGACAACAGTGTTTTAGACACTGCAGTGTCTCAGCCTTAATGACTGAAAAGCTCAATAATAAACCACATTTTGACTCTTCTGTTCCAGATCCATGAAACTATTGAGTATATAAATCAGTTAAAAACAGAGAGGGATTTCATGCTAAGTTTTAGCAATAATCCTCAGGAGTTTATACAGGACTGGCTCAAGTCGCAGAGCAGAGATCTCAAGGTTTGTGTTCGGCTAATTATTATTTAAATATTTTACAGCAAGGCTGAATGATTTATTTCTGTTGCAGCTAATGACAGATGTGACTGGAAATCCTGAGGAAGAGAGAAGAGCAGAGTTTTATCAAGAAGCCTGGGTCCCTGAAGCTGTGGGCCGATATGTTTTCTCAAAGTAAGAATATCTTCTTTTTTATGTACTAGACAGTTCACCTTGTAGATCTTTATTAACTGACCCAGGAGTTGAGTAGAGAATGAATTTGTATGACTAATGTACAATTTGTTTCATAGGTGCAACAGAGACGACAGGAGCTGGAGCAGGTGTTGGGCATCCGCCTTACTTAAAAACATGAAAATGTTTAAAAAGTTACTTGAGATAAAAAAAGAAAAGCTTCATCACCATCAAGTGGGTGGTGGTCTAAAATGCATCTTTGTAAAAAATTATATTCTGTTCTTTTTGGTAGTTAATTCATTCGTTTTTTTACTGCTTGTTCTTGTTTGGGGTGGCAAGTGATTAGATCCTATCCCAGTGACTTTGAGCCTTAAAGTGCCTGTGACAGGTAGAACTACTCATTTCACTAAAACAAACTTAACATCATTATATTTAAGATTTTACTAAATATTTTGCAAAGTTCTTCCCGGTTTAGCCATTGTTTACAAATACAAATTTGTGATGACATCATATATTTACGACTAGTGTTAATCTCCTAAATTAGATTAAAAAGGGAAATTTATAGAAAGCAGAGAACACCTAGAGAACACATTGAGACTAACACAGAATTTTACAGTTTAGCCAATCAACCTATACATACATGTTTTAAGGGTTAGAGGAAGCTGGAGTACCCGACATGGGGAGAACATGCAAAGGAGAGCTCATGACCCTGAGATTGAACCCGGGCTATGATCTCCTTTACCACTTTGCTACCGTACTTTTTTCATTAAAAATGAAAATGTTCATGGTCAATGCTATTCCTGCTTTATTTTGTTGTTTGTACTGAAACTGTACAAATTACAGCATTGCTTTTGCTTTATATAATGTGAATGATACATGTTTAACATCCCTAAACCATATGCATTGGTGCTATTTAACCTTTTGTTAATTACCCTTAGATAGATGATTGTATTTGTTGGGTATGTAAAAAGCATATGCAAGCTCATTTAATGTTTTAAATGAGCCGTCTTTGTACTGTGACAACAGATTTCATGTCAGTGTTTGTACTGTCAGGGTTATCTTTTGTGTTAATATTGGCAGCAAATGTAAATTGTTTGTTGTAAATGTGCTTAATGGGGTACTTTAATTGAATTTGTACAGGGTTTATATGGAATCTTTTGGATGTTCCAGGTTCACACAGTGTACCATTTTTTTAAAATTTGCTTTATTTTTATTGACAATCAAAGAACAAAATCTTTTATACAACTTTTTTTTTTAAATAAAGTTACCCAAATTCACTGTTTTCTGTCAATAATGTACTAGGTTTGTCATTTAATGCAGTAGGCAATAGGCTTTTTACACACTGATGGTGCCCATGAGGGTTTGCAAGTTTGGGCTGGTCTCAAAGCCTGTTTTTAACCGCTGTGTTACAACAGGTATATCAGGTCTCAAAACTGAACTGAACTTTACCGCTACTCAAATAACAGTCAGTGTGTGCTCAGTGCTCACCATTTGGAAATGTGCAAAGTGGCACTTGCTTAGAGCGTAATCTAAATAATGAGAATTACAGGGTTTATGTAGTTTTAAAGTTGTTTTTCTTTTGATGCCTCATGTTCAGCGCTTTGTGACATTTGTGTCTAAAAAGCTATGTAAATCAGGTATACTTTGAATCGACAGTATTTAGGTTATACATTAAAAAAACATTCCACTACATGTCTGAAATTTGAAGTACACATTTCCCTGATCTTTCTATTTTTCTACTTAGAGCCTCAAAAAAAAAAACTCTGAAATGAATTAGTGATGTCATAGTATATTTCTGAAAATGTCTTCACTTTAAATCAAGAAATAATCTGTACATTTTCTAAGCAATTCAGGAAAGATTCATATGACTATTTCCTTTGTAATCCAGTATATGGAGCTCAAATTCAATTTCTGAATTACTTTAGAACACTTTTTGTTTTGATACCAAAGATGCTATTTAAAAAAAAAATCATTAGCATGTTTATAAGTCCAGAACAATGCAAAAAATATATAATCGTTGTCCTTTTAAGTATTTTATTGCCATTCAGTTAGATTTGAGAGGAAAAAAAGGCATGCATGAATAGCCCTTATAAGTAGACTAAATCAATCTTGCTGCAAATATTGGACATAGATTAAATATACTGTAAATTGGGTGTTCAATGATAGTCAGCCCATTGGAAGTTCAGCACATTGTTCATGGACAAGTCTGCCACTAGGAGGTACCTTGAGTCTCCAAAGCCAAACAAAATTTTACCGGAAGTTGGTTGATTCGCAAACGGAAGTCTAAGAAGCCAAGATGGAGGTGGACGGTGTCGATCATGTAGGTGTTTTTTTTTACTGCTGTTTAGTCTATTTAAGTGTTCAAGCACTGGCTAACGTGACTGTTTATTTGCAAATACTTATGATTGGCCAATGGAATCTAGCGTGCGTGGATAAACTGCAGTAAATGATTAAAATGATCGGGTTAGGCTAAATCTAGTCAATGAATGCCGGTTTGCTGTCTCATTGTAGCTTTAGCCGCTAACGCTAAACCACTATCTGCTGACAGACAGTGTGCTGCTCTTAACAACATTCATATTTATCAACATATCCACTCAAAACGAAGGAAATAACGCCTAAATATTAAATTTCGTTCCAATCATAGCAATAAATGAGCTCCATTATTGCAGCTATTTCATCTAACTAGAGCCTGCCAAATGAAAACACATTCAGCATAAACATGGTACATTGCTAGCTACTGTAACTGGGCATTTATCATTTGAAGTCAGTGTATTTACATCTATCATTTTATAATAACATTTGTAATTGAAATTGTTTCACAAAGGTATGTTGATTTTATGTCTGAGATTGTTTTTGTTGTTGTTTTTTTTAGATGGAAATGGGTGAAAATAAAGGTGGAACAGGGCTGAGACAGTACTATTTATCAAAGATTGAAGAATTACAGGTAACAGTTTATCATTATTACTATGATATTTTTTGCCTTGTAAACAAAACATAAAAATCATATTTCCCATTGATTTCAGCATGGTTGCCCAAATCAATGTCATTTAAATAATTATCTCAAGCAAATATGGGTTGACAGTTGTTGCCTCTTTTTAACATTAACCAGCATTTATTTATTTGATAGGGACAGTACAAATAAACATTGCTACTAGCAAGTAGCCGATGTCCATGTACACAAGGCTTCTAGCCATTGGCTAATTTATAGCCCCCGTCCCTGGTTAGGCTTTTGTGGTTAGTATTTACAAAAGGTTAGTAAAAGATATGAATAAGAACAGGACATCTAGATATATACAGTATAAAAGAAGACATCTCTTTCCCACTCTACATTCCAGTTTAGTGGTCACACTGTTGCCTTTCCTTAAGCTAGCATTTGAGCTTTTGTTGACTTGTACATACACTTTTAATATGTAAAATACTGTAATTGGATTAAGGTATGAAAATGTATTGTCCAAGTTGATTATATAGAACTCCACCATAGTCTTAGTGGTAAACACTGACATATAGGCATGTCTTTTGTTGACAGTTAACAGTAAATGATAAGAGCCAGAATCTGAGACGTCTGCAAGCTCAGCGAAATGAGCTCAACGCCAAAGGTACCTTTTGTGTCATTTGTGTCATAGTTATTCAAAATTGCATACAAGGCCATTAAACATAATTTGCGATTCAGTGCGTCTCCTTCGTGAGGAGCTGCAGCTGCTGCAAGAACAGGGTTCCTATGTCGGAGAAGTTGTCCGGGTCATGGATAAGAAGAAAGTGTTGGTGAAGGTAAAATTATATATATTTTAAAAAATCTATATATAGATATAATTTTTTTATTATTTTAAATGTCAGAATCTAATTTTGATCTTTATGTGCTCCATTTTCAGGTTCATCCTGAAGGCAAATTTGTTGTGGATGTGGACAAAAACATAGACATAAATGATGTGAGATTTATTTGTTTTTGTTTATTCCATTGACATAATTGATTTGCCAGTGTTAAAATTTAATATTTTTTTCTTATAGGTAACGCCAAACTGTCGTGTGGCTCTTCGTAATGACAGCTACACATTGCACAAGATTCTTCCGAACAAGGTAGACCCTCTTGTGTCACTCATGATGGTGGAGAAGGTTCCGGATTCAACTTATGAAATGATTGGAGGATTAGATAAACAAATCAAGGAGATCAAAGAAGTGATTGAACTCCCTGTCAAACACCCTGAACTTTTTGAAGCTTTGGGAATTGCACAACCCAAGGTACTGTATATTATATGCATAAACTATTCCACAAGCCAATAGGGGACAAGTACCAATGTATACAAAATTACTCAATTTTACATGATCTTTTAGGGTGTGCTGTTGTATGGACCTCCAGGCACTGGAAAGACACTTTTAGCCAGAGCTGTGGCTCATCACACTGACTGCACATTCATTAGGGTGTCCGGATCAGAGCTGGTTCAAAAGTTCATTGGAGAGGGTAAGATACACCGCCTAATGTGTTTGGATTCATGTTTTTATGCAATATGTTTTTCTTTTGTTTTAGGTGCTCGTATGGTGCGTGAGCTGTTTGTCATGGCCAGAGAGCATGCTCCCTCCATCATATTTATGGATGAGATTGACTCTATTGGTTCGTCTCGTCTCGAAGGAGGCTCAGGCGGGGACAGCGAGGTTCAGAGGACAATGTTGGAGCTGCTCAATCAGTTGGATGGATTTGAAGCCACTAAAAATATCAAGGTACATCCTCCAAAGTACAAGCTTTGTAAAACTCACTGCGGTTACATGATCAGGGAAATCAGACTAGACTAGAAAACCAGACTCTACTTGGTTTTCCCCTCAAACCGGTTGGACCAGTTTTGTTCCTGTTTACATGCACAAGAGTAAACCAATTACCCTGGAGAGACTGGTCATGATGTGTCAGATTCACTACTGCATGATTGAGGCTGTAATTTGTTGAACTACTTTAACATTGTTAATGTTTAATTTTATAACTGTTTTTGTTATAATGTCTGTAAAATGACACACAGTTTTTTTTTCTGGAACATATAAGACTGTTTTAAACTTTTAGAACAGTGTTAAACATAGAATTAAATGTGAGATTGTGCGTGCCACTTTGTGCAAGGCACTTTATACTTCTAAAATTCTTAATTTATTGTTAGATTGTGCTGTGGGCAGGGGTTGTGAGCATGCTCAGTTGCATTTGTCCAGCTGTCTGTTTACATGAGTCTGAAATCAGATCAATCGTCACAGTGACTGGTTTAATACGTTCAAATCTGGGACAGACTTTATTTCGACTAGCTAGTTATCCACTTTTCCTGGCCTCCATGTAAACACCCTGACTGTCTTTATTTTGAATTAAAACTCATTTTCACCAAAGGTCATCATGGCAACAAACAGAATTGACATCCTCGACTCTGCCTTGCTGAGGCCTGGGAGAATTGACAGAAAGATTGAATTTCCCCCTCCTAATGAAGAGGTAAACTGGATTTGTTTTTCAAAGGACTGATTGTGTTTATTTTAAGTTTTCAAAGGAAATAAAACAATTTCCCACTACTTTACTAGGCCCGTCTTGACATTTGAAGATTCACTCAAGAAAAATGAACCTCACTCGTGGTATCAACCTGCGGAAAATTGCTGAATTGATGCCTGGAGCATCTGGAGCTGAAGTTAAAGTAAAAATACAATAGTTGAAAATTTTATGAATGTCTTTAAATGTGGTCTTAATCGGTGTTTTGTGTCAGGGTGTATGCACAGAAGCTGGAATGTATGCCCTGAGAGAACGAAGAGTCCATGTGACCCAGGAGGACTTTGAGATGGCTGTGGCAAAGGTAATGTTTAGTTTAGTAGATTGTAATATGATGCATTTTAAGGATTATTGGTACTAATCTTTTCAATGCCTTTCAGGTGATGCAAAAGACAGTGAGAAGAACATGTCTATCAAGAAATTATGGAAGTAAAGGACACTGCATTTTCTTTCCCACTGCAAATCACTTATGTATATTTTTACTTTGTTTATGGTTTGGTTTATAATTGTTAGATGAGTCATTCAAAAATAAAATGTTTTCCCCCCAGACAGTGAATGACCAAGCCATGATTTCTGTTCATTTGCTGGTTTTATTTAACCATCAACAGTTTGTACAATATGGCACTTAGCATTTTAGCTAGTTACATGTACATTGCTGTTCTCTGTACATATCTACTGCATGCATGTGAATGGCATCAACTGCTCCTACTCAACTTAGATATATTTCAGCACTATTTTCATCACAATACAAATGCTTGCAGGATGGTAAATTGTTTCCAGGTTCTTCACATCATGCCCCTCACTCATGTTGGCACCTTTAACAATTATGGACGATGAATTATATATAAAAAAAGACTTTAGTTATGCATTGACTGTTCCGAAAAATCTAATATACAATGTGAATTCAAGGTGGCTTCATAATTTGAAAGAAAGCGACACAAAATATAGTTTTGTAATACATCTTGGTGTAAAGGAGCCTGAAAAAGGATTCCCGAAACAGTGTAGTGAAGGAGGAAAATGGTTCTTTTGGCCCGAACATATCCATGGTACACTGTTGAAAACTTAATTGGTTATGTGTACCAGAAAGTCCTCAAAATTACCACGCAAAGTTAGTACATCATTGATGACAATATAAGTGAAGGGCACAGTAAATGTTTATCTTGGCACAAGTTGAGCGCTGACAATCGGCTAACTTCGAAGCCAGGAGACTGGCACCCACTGTGGCTCCTTCTGCACCCGCTCCATCACCACCTGCAGCTCGATTAAGGCACTTACAGCATCTTCTTTCACCAGAACATAGTCCACCCAGTGACCATAGCATTCATCAATAAGGTCCGCTGACTGCTGCATGTCCATCAGGTCCTCCTCCTTTCGTAAGAGAAAATGCCATTAGAGAAGTGTGAACAACCAGAGCTATGTTCAAGTCCATTTTAGTCACCGTAATTCCTACTGAAAGAGAGGAAGATGAGCCTAGGAGTTTTCTTTGAGTGTCAAGAATTCGAGGTCTTACAAATATGACATAAGGCTTGAACTCTGCTGTCCTCAGGGTTTTCAGTGCCTAAAAATATAACATTATGTAGGATATAACACACCAAAATATAGAGGATTATCATGAATTTTAATACAAACCTCAGGTTGTATATCCACCAGACACACTTTGTTGTGGCTAGTACTCTGTGAATGGATTCCAAACTGGTGCCATACAAATTGTCTTTATACTCCCCATATTCAATAAATCTGCAAAGCAACAGTGTATCAGAGCTGATGGATTACTGCTAACATTGCATTTATGAAAAGCCCATATTTTCCTGTATTGTAAACCATCTGCTGGTGTTTTTTTGCTTGATGAACAAGATAAAACTACTATACTCACTTGCCATTCTGGATGTCATCCTCAAACGCTACTCTACTGATAAAGTGGTACTCCACTCCTTCTCTTTCCTGACTCCTCCTGGCTCGAGTAGTGTCTGCCACATAGTGATTTAACAGTGAACAAATAGTGTGACTTAAATATGCAGAATATGTGTTTAATCGTATAAACTGTTTACATTTATTGTGGTATAGTACCATCAGATTATAGTCTTTGAAAACTAGATTAATTCTAATCCTTTAGATTACAAAGCCACATCTGTCTCTATTCTATACAGTGAGTTTGATTCAGATTATAGGGGCGGGAAAAGGTAATGTAAACTAAACCAAACCACTAAGAGACTTACGTGGCACGGCCAAGCCATAGCGCCTGGGATTTTCAGCTATGACCTTCTGTTTAAGCTCAGTGGTTCGTGCGCCAAGTGAACCTGTTGTAATAAAAACATGATTGGATTACAGATTATGCCACTAACACCATGAAATATTTGTTTTTAGCTATCTCACCGATGAGCACTATAAGCCGGGGGTTCTCATCAGGCCGAGGCAGGTACTGTGTGACTTCCTCATAAATCAGGAATTCTGTGTTTATCACTTCTGGAGTGTGAGCATCTCCTGTTGAAGCCTGACGATCTCGCTTTAAGCGGAGACTTCTACTCAGGCTGGCTGTGCTCACACATAGACAAGAAGTTAAGCAAGTAATCAGACATAGCTTCACAACAATAATACTCCGTCAGTTAATTTAAACTAGGCTCCTATTAGGAACAAGAGATTACCTGAAGAAAAATCCCATGAGAGAGAATGGCCACAGAAGGCAGAGGTAGTCTTTCTCTTGGGAGAAACTACAGCTTATATTAAACTCATAGTAGACCAAATAGGAACTTATCTAAATTTCCAAACTTTAACAAAGAAGAGCTACAGAGCCATGCATGTGGCATCTACATCTCACAAAGCACCAGATAACAATGGTGTCCATTACATGACCAAGTGCTGTAATGTGCCACAAATACTGTATGTGTCTACAAAATGCCAAACAAACAATAGCACAAGTGAGACAGAAGTGATAGATCAGCTTCAATATGATTCACTATTAAGAAGCTTGTGAACAACAGAAGAACCAGCAGCAACAATACAAGGCTTGTATGAATTCTCTACAGTACATTCTTTGCTGCTTTGATAGGTAAGAGCACATTTAACATCAATAACAAGACTGACACAAATGAAACCAAAACCAAATGCATGTTTATGTCTATCATAAGCTCTAATATATCAGTGTAAAGTATTTGACACTAGAATTTAAACACAACTAAATTGGTTCATTATCTAAATAAATGTAGCACACTCAAAGAGCATGAGTTAATGAAGCCATAATTATCAAGAACAAAACAATGGTTTCTCACCAAAGTCCTTCCCATTCGAAGTCGTTTCAGAGTCACAGTCTTCTACAGGGAGAAAAAAAACAGCAAGTAAAATAGTCAGTCAGAGAAGCAATGCAGGCAATATTTGATTAATAAATATTTTAAGGAAACTAGTCTAAACTACTGTATGTGGCCATTGAAACAATTACTTTGTTTTGTACTTTATATTTGAACACTTACCTTTATCAGCCTGATCATCTGAGGCAAGCATGACAAAATTACAGAAATATAGTAAACAACACATAAAATAGAGCTAAGAGCATGGCAATCACCTCTACTATTAAGACATCACTGAGTTTCTATAGTATGTAAAAACAAGTGTGCACTATTCACTTATCTAAAGTTCAATTCACAATAGAGCTTAAGCAGCAGAGAAAAAAGTAGCTTAAATGGGCTTTATAATCCTACTCTTCTCTCTTTTTTCTGTTGTTTCTTGGAAGATGTGACCATAATGAGCTTGTATATCAGAACATGGCTTGGTGACTGTACAATATAAATGTCTTACATGAGGTAACTTTGATCGAGTTGGGATGAGGAAAGGAGCCCATTTTCATTCTGTATCTCAAACGTCTGAGGAAAAGAGAAGACAAATCTATTACAGTTGTTTCTGAACTTAGATTTACATTCAGTACCACCTTACCTTTCTTGAAACTGAGTTGAGGGATAAGAGCAGCACGTAGGTTACTGTCACCAACTTTCTTTGCCTGCCACCAGGTGGCGTCCTCCTGGCTCACCACCTGCAGAATGTCACCTCTTCTAAAAGGGAGCCCTGCCTCTTGACATGGGGTGGCTTTGTCCTCAAACGGAGTGTAGTCAAACAGAGCACGAGGTAGACCTACAAAATACATGTTGTTATCATAAAAACAACTAGACATAAATCAGACTAAAGTTTCAATATAAATGATACTGACCCTGCTCTCCTTAAGTCGATCTTCTTCTGCTACAGCTGGCACAATTTTCAGGGTAATAGTTCCTTGTGACTGGGACTAAGGAATAGAAACATGCATTTATTATATTATTATTATTATTATTATTATTATTATTATTATTATTATTATATTATATTATTATTATTATTATTATTATTATTATTATTATAAAAAGTAAAGATATAAATACACAAATAATTAAATAATAATGCATTTCTTTCTATTTACCAGTATTTGGCTAATTTCATCTGGCCGTCTGTGGGTGATGACCTTCCCATTCACTTCTCGAAGTTCATCTCCTACATGCACCAGACCTTAAACAAAAGATTATGACAAATATTGACAAAGCTTTAACATTTAGACATAACATTACAAAATATCATAGTACACAACCACAACTCCTGATCGTAATCTTAAAATATACAATCTCGTAGCGCTAATCTCAAAGACTTGATCTCTTGTTGACAGTTCCCGGGGTTACACGATAATCCTCTGTCAGTGACAGTGGTAGCCAGAAAGTCAAGAGAAAGCATGAAACAGTGCGGCTTAAAACTGTTTGCCAATAATTTATAATAATATTCCAATTTAAAATTGCAAAAAATAAAAATAAAAATTCTCACCACTTCGATCAGCTGCTCCACCTCTCATGATTCGGGCCACTACTACAGCCCCAGTAACCTCATCTCTTCGAATAGTAGCACCCTGATCAAGACAAAATGTAATAAGCAGTTTGAACTAAAAGGAATATGAAAAATATAATTGAATATGTTTTGGTCTTGAAGTTGATTTGAATTAAACATCATAGCAACACAGTAAAAAAAACTGCAAATAAGAATGTTTTTATACATTTTTGCTTCACTTTAGAAAAACCTGCAAATCTGAATAAATTGTTGGCCTATTCATGACTAATGCAGCATTTAATTCTCACCAGAGGCTCTTTATTTTTGACCAAACGGACGATTTTTACAGACTCTTCCTCAAAGTCATCGTTTAGTTCGTCAGGCAAAGGTGGCAGCACTGGGTCAAAATTTTTTTGAGCCACTGTGTCATGAGCTGACAGCACCGCCTGGGAGAAAAAAAATGACAAAATATGCACGTTTGCAGGATAAGATAAAAACTAAATTGATAAACAACTGAAATATTTAATATCATTGACTTTATTAGAACTATAATCTACCAAATTTGTAATGCATACAGTACAATCAGAACTTCTATGGAGAATAACTGATCTCAACAACCAACTACACTGAACATATGTAAAATTAAATAAAGACACACTTTATTTAATTGTATGACAAAATGAATAGAAAAAAAGACATTTAGTCTACATCTACACAAGTGTGTGAACATATGCTGTATGTACATCTCAAAGTTTTTTAGTTGTAAATTAGTAAACTTTGTGTTTTTCAACAAAAAGTATATGATAAATGCAGCACTTTGTGAAAAATTAGACCATTGAGTAGTCGAATTGAATAACAATGAATTTTAGTTCTAATCAGGAGTGGAATGCAACTCTCTGATTGGCTGTGCTCTGGGTGGTCTCCAGTTTCACTTTGTTGTTTGTAAAAAAAAGTTTATAAGCCGTAAATGCATGTCAATATTAACCATGTGTCAAAGGATTTAGGAGACATCAGATTTAAAATCTAAATTGTGTTTGCAGTGTGAAAATAATGCTACCCCACCTTAAATGGAGAAGCAGCCCCAAAAATTTTACATCTGTATAATTTCCTAAAATGGAAACAATACACTGTAATTTATTGAAAGTACTTTAGGTTGTCAGAAAGAAGGCCATTACAAAGATATGACACTGAAGGAGTCAGCTGTCAAACACTGGGCACAAGTTTCTTGAATTGGCATAAATGCTTTGTAAAACATTAAATGTCTTGGCCCTTCTGGCAATACTTAGTTAAAGTAAAACTGTGTATTTTATTTATACTGCTCACTATTCATTTTGTTCCAGTCAGACAGCTCATTTAACTGGACATGTTAACAACCATGACTAGCACAGTGATTGGAGCTGTACCTTGAGGTGAGGAGCGCTGAGCAGCAGAAGCAGCTCTCTTTCATCCTCTTCCAATGGGCCGTTCTGGAGGTCTTCAGTTAGCTTAAGATATGACGTATAGATTTATTACAACATTATATTTATGAAGACCTTTAAGTATGTATGGAATTGAATTGACTGCACTTACATCTTCTGCCAGACAGGAGGCACTGTCCAAGACCGGTTCTGGGCCAAGTTTTTCATACTGTTTTAATTTTTCATGAATCTATAAAAAGAGACAGCACTGGTGATTAATTAGTTCTCAAGCTGTAATGTAATCACTGCTAGTTGAAGGAACATGATGTGATTTGGTCCAGGCTAATCATGGGTTAATTCTTAGTCAGTCTCTTGAACTGTCCTGAATAGTGCAGAGACAGTCCTGAAATACTTCTAGATTTTAACACTTTTTATACCTGGTGTAGATGATAATGAACACTACAGCCACATTTGCAAAACCCCATCAATCTTTGTATTTTTTAAAGAAATTGGACATCGATAGGGACAGATTTATAAAAAGTTGAAAGTATTTTGACTTTATGCATTCAGTGATGGGATGAAGCATTGTCTCTACAAAACTAAAATAAATTAAATAAGACTTTGAAACAGGGAAGCAAGAGTTAGGGAAAACAATAAACAGCATATTTTATATGGCTAACAAGTACACTTTGAATCTTGTTCAGAAGATCATGGCAGATACGGACCATCTCTTGTAGTATAAATACTTGTAGTCTGACACCTCAAAATAAGACCAAAAGAACTATTACATCCTCAATAAACTGTAAACCACAGTGCTCTGTTCTTACACATGGATTGCATATGAATGGTGCTTATCAGTGTACTTCTGTGGCCTCTATTATGAGCCTGATTTATCAAGCTAGGTGCTAAATTTCATGTTCAAACTGAAAAAAAAAAATGCATGCATGCGCTCAAATTAATATTGGAACATGCACATGTAGCATATTACACAAAACCGATATGCACCACATCAAATTTTGCATCTTCAGTAACTGAGTGAGAGAAAAATGTCAGTCATTTCAAGTTTTTGCTCACTCTAACCTATTTTGCCCAGAAAATCCAGCCCTATGTGTCTTCTTTACCTTGTGTAATGTTTTTATGTGCTCTCAATGGCACAATAAACTCTTTTGGAGCAACAAATATTTCATTCATTGTGTACCTTCACTAGATAAGCAAGGCTCTTTTCACTCAAAACATCTTTAAGGAACGACAGATCTTCTTTGTGTCTGGCATCGGGATGGAGCTGCGAGGTAAGAACGGCCAGCGTCTCATGCAGCCCTGAAAACACATCGAAATTCAACCAAGGCACAGACACTAAACCGAGCATCTGGATCTAAGCACCTGTAAAAGGGCAAGTAACCGTAATGCACGTTTGAAATATTGTCCCATGTATTATTCATAGGGTTGTAAACTGCAGCGGGAGGATTAGAGAGCAGGGCTGTACCTGTGGTTGCAGACACTACGGGCATGGCTTCAATCATTCACAGCAAAGGAACGAAACAGGAGAGAGGGAGAAACGACCAGAGGAGGTGATGGCGTTACTCTCTGTGGAAGAATTAAAGAGCCATGTGGGTCTGCAAAATAAAGCACAAACACCAGGCTGTTTTAGAGCAAACTTCAGTTACAGTTTAGGTGTAAGAATATAAATGCAACTGCTTTTGTAAATGAAGTATTAAGTATCTTTTATGTTAGCTTTAAATTATCTGTTCATAATTCATAAAAAGGGGGACTCAAACAAAGCAGAATTTGAAGCAGAAATTCACAAAGAAGTCTCAAGCGTCTTTAAATGTTGTACTGAAACCTGACTGAAAAAAGACTTGGACTTGTCTAGGACTTGTAGATCAGACACTTGGGATTTGACTTGGATTTGGAACGACTACAAACTGAGACGACTGGATGCTTCTCCTCAAAAATTTGTGACCAGAATTTTCTGTGAAATAGGATCATTCATAAAAAATACAAAATTGCAATTTTTTTGGAAATTTTAAAAAAGAAAAATTTGAAACTAAAAAATAGAGGACCTGGACTTGACTAGGACTTGTGGGTCACTTTGTTTCTCTTTAACTTGGGACTTGACTCCAAAGCTTGAGATGTGCCTTGATTCTCATTCTGCTAAAATACATGTAAAATCCCTTTTAAAACAGACTTCTGAATTACTAAAGGTAAAAATAAACATCAAACTGTTTTATTTATTTTTTATAGCATAATTTATCTGTAAACATTCTCCAACTAACTTCTCTGTCACCATATCTCACCAAGTCTCAATAATAATAGAGTTGTTTGACAAGCCACCATTTGGAAAAAAATAAATAAATAAATAAATAATTGTATGTCCTGGTATTTTGGTGCTTCACGTAATAACCTTTACAATCAAACAAATGCAGTGTATTAGCAGGTGAAATGATAGTGATTCTCTGGAGAAATGCAACAGACTCTGTTGTCATAGCGATGCAGCTCAAGTTTCAGTATAATTAATGATATCATTCATATTGGGGCTGAAGGGGTCAGACAATCCAGGCCACTTTTCTTCACTCGTCTCCATAGCAACTCTGCAGTCACATCAGTTTTACATTTGGAGAGAATTAACGAATAAAGTATGAAAGGGTATTAAGTGCGTAAAGTCATTTCAAAAGATGTTTTTATCTCTCATCATAATTCCGAAGTTTTCAACCCTGGCCAAAAGGTTAATTATCATAACACTAACCATAACAACTAGATGCACACTGCAAAAACTTACTACAAGAACAAAAAGTGAACCTATCATTTAAATCTTTATGAATATTAAGCAGTAGCATTCATTTTTCACAATTCAATTTCTGCAATCCTTCTGGTCCTTTCTGTGGTCTGATCCGGTAAATCCTGATGTGAGGTGCACTCAGGACTGGACTATCACCATCGCTCACGAAGCAACCACTTACAGACAGACAACCAATCACAAACAATTTCACGCCTCATCAAACTCAAATGTCCTGGCTCTGCAGAAGGAAGAGATTGCCCCTCTGCAAAGGAAAACTCTACAGTCGACTTCAGCGAGACCCTTCAGACATGAAATGCATCGTTATATATAGACATTGGAATGTTCTTACACAAAAATACTGTTTTGGTTTACACTGATGCTTAATTTTGTGGTTTTGTTGGAAACCGCATTATCATTTTGTTTTCATTGGACTTGTATGTACGGTTGCCCAAATGTGCAGGTAATACAGTATATAGTAGCTCTCAAAACATCATTGAAATGAAGTAATTATTGGTATAGAATTTAAGGAACATGCCCAGCTAAAATGTTTATTTTATACTTTCAGAAGTTAATTTTATAAATTTTGATTACACAGTTACACAATTTGTGTAATAATAGCATAATCATAACTGTAGCTGAATTACTGTTAAATGCACAACCATACTTGTATCACTGAAATATGAGGATGTTAGAAATCTGAATCTGAAACTAAGCAAATGTGTAAAAAAAAAAAAACCTTATACATTCATTACTACTGTAAGTAGTAGGACTGGGCGATATGGCAAAAAATATGATCACGATTTTCCTGGAGACAGATCACGATTTTGATTTTATCACAGTTACTTGTAGACTATTGTCTTTTGTTTTGGGGTAAATACAATCATCTGCTTTTTTCTGAAAGTTCCTATTTTACTGTGATTGGTTAAATCCGCTGTCACTCACTCAGAGCAGAACAAGATTTTCAGAAAAAACGTGACCAAGCCATTGAAAAAACTCCAAAGACAAGCAACATCAGCCCATAAATAGTTATTAAAACAATCAATTAATTAGAACATTCTGTGATAATACAGTTTTGGCATTTCTAACACTAATAACACCTTTTGAAAAAATTCATGTTTCATTCATAAATAGATATATTTTTGTAAATCAAACCTGAAAATGTGCTAAAATTCCCCTGGAACTTGACTTGGAAAAAGACCTCAACACATGACCTTCAAAACTCATAAAACTATTAAAAACAGACGCCCAAATTCATTATAAAGGAACAAACTTGGCAACTCTGAGGCCAAGAGAAGTAGGTTGGAAATAATTGTCTGTATTTTTACAAACAGATGCATTAAATAGAGAAATGGGAAATCACGATTTGAAGATTTCACCAAAAAAGCACATTGTCACAACAGTGAGCTCATGATTCGATTTTTAATCACGATATTGCCTAGCCCTAGTAAGTAGCTTATTTAAAATATACATAATATTTGTTTTTGTATTGTCCGTAAAGCCTGAGGTCTGCCATATTCAGTAATATCAGCTACACTCATAACACCCATGTAAGCTGCATTTTGTAATAAAGTTGTCCATATACGGTCAGTGGGAGACGGTGACCCCTGCTCCGTCATAATGGTGGATATTGATGATAAAACCATAAATGGATTGTGCTCCATCAGCAGCATGCCTTTGCTTTCAACCCAGACAGATCTGACCGGATAGAGGCACTTCCAATAATCTATTCAACACATTAGTGGAAGCACTGAATGGCATGTGCCAAGATGTGGTTCAACACATTCAAAAGCAGAAAAATCATCTCAAAGGAAAAAAAGAGAGCATTCAGCCAGCAGTTTGAGACTGGGTGCTCGGGATGTCAAAATTATTATCTTAATCAAAAATGTTTATATTACAAAAAAAACTAAAGCTGTGACAATTTAGACGCAATGTTTAGTTTTTGTCCAGTATGTACATAGTCATTGTATCCAGCTGTTTTTGTCATTTAGACGTCACAATGTTAGAGAAGCATGAAAGGCCATGTTTCTATTACTAAAATTGTGCTTATGTTAATTTCACACATTTTCAGACTGATATCTATTAGTGACTAGAAAATGAAAGTAAGACTTCTCCGTTATTTAAATATGTTCTCCGTAGTTGTGAATAATCGATATATTGTGATGTTTCTTCTCACAAAAATGCAACTTTATACAGGTACATCCAAATTAACTTTGTACTAAACCTAGATAGCCTAAAACATCTAAAGCCACTGACACATACATCACTATAGAGGAACTAGTACAAGACATCATAATAATGTAACCAGTTTCAAACCAGCCTTATTAAATCCCAAACAGTTCCACTGTCTTGGACCACCCCTGTCTACTTCCAGAAAGTGCCTGCTATCCATCCCGCTACACTTGGCCCACGTTCTGACCTTGATTCTCTGTGTCCAACTCTCTCTAATTACACAGTGGAAGAGGGGCTTAGCGCTGACATCTCTCACTGTCTATGGCCTCTGTACTGAAGGTTGTTCCAGCAGCAGCTTCAGCCATATGGTGGTATTAGGCAGCCTTCTTGATTTGAGATGCTATACTGGCTCCGGGCTGGGCATCTCTGAGGATTTCACACAATACAATGGAGGAGATTAGAAAGAGTGGTGGCAGATTAAACTCGGCAACAACAAGAGGAGGAGGTGTACGTTGACAAGAAAAATCTTCTTTTCGACATTGTTTCATGAGCAGAAAGCTAAGAGTGTCGTCTTTAGAGATTAGCTGAATGTGGATGCACAATGGACACAGGTAATTAGAAAAATGGTCCTATTTTTGAACAGGCAATTATCCTGAGTGACAGACACCCACACAACCTCTGCTACACACACCAGCAGTTTGAGTTTGATATAGAATTTATGTCAGTGAGAATAATGAGACAAATCCAGCAAGTTCAAACTCAATGGTCACTATACTTAGAGCTAGTTGGGCCTCATCACTGGAAAAATGACACAAACAGGGAAGCTTCTGACACTTCAGAGCAGTTTGTATGCTAAAGTTAAGTCACTGGCAATGCTATTGTAAAGGACAGTTTTTAGCCAAAACATTAACTTGAATACACGCATGTTTCTTTATTGTTTGTGGGATTTAATCTCACCAAAAGAGTTTCTTATTTCTACAGAAAAGTTCTTCCACTTCTATATTTTTTCACAGTATTACAGAAAACATCTTCATTAAAGGGGACCTATTATGTAAAATCTACTTTTCTGAGTTTTTTAACCAGGACAGCAGTGTCCTCTCTCATTAGTTTACCCAAAGTTGTATTTGATTTGATACATGCATTGAGTAACCTCGTATTTTCCTGCAGCTGATGCTCCAGTGCTTAGAAAATCCTGTCTTCACCTACCACCTATCCCCACCCACTTGTCTCTTCTTACTTGAGCTAACTCAAAAAATAGGATTCAGAGAAAAACCTGTAAGGTTCAAAATTGCCATGTAGGCACTTTCCAACAACAACAAAAATATAAGTATTTTTTTAACTGTAGCTTATTAAAGTTAAATTTTAGAATGATTATCAGTTCCGCACTTTTGAGCAGGTGGACCCGTTTCTATTTCTAAGCAGCTTAACATCATTTTTGTGATTTGCAAGAAACAAAATGTGAATTATTGATGTACTTATCTTATTCTTATAGATTCTTCCTTAATGAGAAAAATCACAATAGGTCTCCTTCAAGAATGATCCAATATATGTTTTTTATACTGTATTTCTTACACATAAGAAAATCATATAAACTCATGTAAATTATTTAAACAATTTAACAATTTAAGTAAATATACAAATCTCAAACATGGATCAACCTCAACCATAAAATAGTGCTATAGCACCCAATTACAAGCAAATGGATATCGGCTGAATCAATTCATGGGGCTGATAATATAAAATTTATGGACCTCCAAACCTTTTAAGTCTTGTGTACTCACTAGGTTTTCTTTCATATTTCAACTAACCCAACTTGTTTACCGAGAAATGTACTGTCCATTACCCCTTTATTATTTTAAAGAAGGCAATGCTGAACTACAAAAACGTCGATCCTCATTTCACATTTTGTCATATTGTAACTTGCATTTATGATTTAATAAGTCTAATGGCGACATCGCACCTATTCAAAGGGACATTTCACTGTAATGAGCAGCTGATTTTGTCTTACGTATTTTGTATTTTTGTATTTTTGTAAAATGATTGATATGGGTTTTTCTTTGGTAGATGCCAATATTTCAAAATTTTGTCAGCCAATGCTGATATTAATGGCTGATTTTCAAGGCCAATTTTGTTATTTTAGTTTTAAAAGCATAGCTTTGATGATCTATTATAACCAAGAAAACCTTGAACTATTCACCATGTGTGTCTCTTTTGCACAATGTAATGACGCTCGATTGTTATTTGGCCCAAGAAACAATCATTTTATAGCGTTATGAAAACATTAATGTTGTTCATATTGACAAATAAACAAGCACTTATTAAACTGCAATCCTAGGAATGGAGAGAGATAAAAGAAATCTTATCGTTTCTCTCCAAACCAACTCAGACTCAGCTGATCACTGTGAGCGTGTCTTTCCCAAAGAGGAAACGCCCAAACAACTGCCTGATCAGATATCAGCTAAAATTGAGGCCGATAGCCAATATGGCTGATATATGAAAAAATATCGGCCACAAAATATCATGTCATCTGATACGTATATTGGTCTATCTCTAGTGAAGAGGTTAAGTGAGAATGGAATTTTCTGAATCTCAAGCGTAAAATAGACATACATAGCCCACATCGAACATCAGTCCTTTTTATACACAGTAATACAGAACATTTAACAGAGCTCAAAATGTCTCATACTAGAGCTGAAATTTAGCGTAGCTGTGTTATTGTATTCTTTCATCCTGGCATCATAAGTACATATAACCCCTCACCCGCCCGCACACTCCAGGACACTGATGAGATTCATATCCTCTTCTGACCGACAGTGGGCAAAGATTGGACCAGAGTGGAGTCAGTGTGCCACTTTATTGTAGTGACATTGTGTTTGGAGGCTTAACCCTGTGCCCCTGTCCCGCACGCGCACCACCTGTTTACCCGGGCCTGTCTGCTGCTGTGCTGGGACGTCCCGAGAGGCAGGCTAAGAGGGCTGAGGTCTGCCATACACAGCACTTGTGACTGAGGGGAATATAACAGAAAAACCCAGGAATCTTTTTATGTTATGCAGTATAGGCTGGACGATCTGGAGAACATTTTATATCTCCATATATTTTTTCATATCTCGATAGACAATGTATATCTCAGTAATTAATTTTTTAAGTAATTTTTTTTTTCTAAGCTTATTGCATTATTATTAAAGAGAAATATAAGAAGAAAAAAAAGAAGAAGAAGAAGAAGAAGAAGAAGAAGAAGAAGAAGAAGAAGAAGAAGAAGAAGAAGAAGAAGAAGAAGAAGAAGAAGAAGAAGAAGAAGAGAAAATAATTTGATGCCTTTTGCTTAGTAAAACTAAATAAAACACAACATTCTCTGCATATCAAAAGTTTATAATTTGACCATTACAAGAAATAGAAAATAGTGCTGATCTCATTTCCTTTTTTCTCTGTAACTTAGACCAACTAGTGTTTACCCAGAATTACATAATCTCAATATTTACAAAATGGACAAATTTATATCTTCTTGTCTAGAAAATATCTGAATATACAATATAAAGCTTTTGCTATGTCGCCCAGCTCTACTATACAGATTCCAGAATAAAGCCAGATGACTGAATAATCCTAAACACTGATGATTAAATGTGACTAAAAATCTGTCAGTGGTCTAAAGCTGTGCCAATGCATCAAGCATATGGCTTATTTACCAACATTAGCTAATATTACCAAAAAATAAATAAAAAGTACGCAAGTTGTACGTTTTGAACAAGTCAGTGTATATGGAGGTTATAATGTGTAATGTAATAAAGCAGAGCAGACTGGTGCATATTGATCTATAACTCGATGATCAGAACTGTTGACAGCACCAAAATAATAAATATGTCATTTATAGAATTACTTTCAAAATGCAATATCACATTGAGCATTTGCTTGTACAGTGTTGTACAATCTAGAAATTATTTTGAAAGACACTGTGACCAACTGCAAAAGAAACCTGCAAAAAGTGGCCATTTTTACATGATCCCTGTCTGAATCTGGTGTTATCAGATTAGATAAAAAAAGTAAACAATTTGATCTAAGTAATATGATTTCTTAGATGGTTTTGACCTATGCAACAGGGGTTAAGAAGAAAAAATGGCAGACTGATGTGGCAAAGACAAAAATAAAAGAATAAATGCAATTGAAGTACAACTGAGAGATAAAAATTGGTCAGTGACAATGTAAATGTATTCAATAGCAGTTCATACTTGGAAAGACTATTAAACAATGACATGTGGGCTTTGCTGACCTTATTCATTTATCTGGCTCATTCATTTTGCGGATGACTGGGATTTATTTCAGATTTTGGAAGAAAAAAAAAACAAAATACAGACAAGATCAGGAGGCAGACAGTTCTTAAGAAGATTGTAAGGAAAACCTCGAGAGCCAACTACCTTCAACGCCCACACAGGATCAAAACCTTACATTATCAAAAAGGAAATCTCTCAGAAAACACAGTGATATTTTTTCTCCAAATTCAGTAAACAAAAGCACAGTGTTTAAAAGTGCACTGTGTGAAGGTGAAAAGTCAACAACAAAGTCAATTTGGGAGAAATAGAAAGTTAATACCATACATTAGGAGATTCTGATTGGGGATAAATATGTTTTTTGATATAATGTGAAAAAATACATCTGAAGGAACCACCTTTCCATGAAAACAAACAAGAGGAAGTCATCCTCCAGGTTGTATCATCATGCAAAATATACTACATGTATTTGACCAGATGACAACAAAATAGATATGCATAGCATTTCTGCATTGACACGACACATAATATTCAAATTCGGCCTCACATGGATGATGCGTAATGTGTGACTGGGAAAATATGAGTGCCCCTTCCTGGACAAATTTACTATGGGTTCAAAAGCACTTCATTTTGACACAATTAATGTGATCTCAACTAACTACAGGTAAGTAAAAAAGTAAAAGGATTTGAGAACCTACTAAAAAATAAAATAAAATGGAATAAGACTATTTATTAAAACGTTAGAAAGTACGTGTATTTTAGTTGGCAACTTTTGTTACAGCTGCAAAAATTTTCCTTTTTTTTTTTTAAATCAAGAGAATTTTTTAAATGTTAACATAATTCAAAACAGAAAAGATTTACCTTATGTTTACCTGCCACCGAGGTCATTCCTATTGACCTGCATAATACAGTATTGGCCTTTTTCCATCCCATTTATCACAAAGGCGTGACATGCTCATTTATCATAATGTATCAATCAGACTCGGGAAAATTATCTAAAAGCTTTAAATGCTTTAATCAGTAAAATTGCATTTCTCTCAGACTAAAATTCTGCAGTATTTTCCTTACACTCTCGCGTCATGTTCTGCAATCTGAAACCTGACTGAAAAAGAGTTAAGTGGTCATAATATTTACCTTAAGGGGGTTCCGTATCACCCCGGTTGCGCGTAAACGTCTATCCCAAAACGTGATCAGTATGGGCGGACACTTGCACGGGGGATGGTCGCTCCTGGGTCCCCTCTCTGTCTGTCTGTCTGTCTGCCTGCGTGTGTCGGTCCTCTCTTTGTCCGTGCGTCGGTGCGCCTCTGCTCTGTGCCTGTCGGTCTGTCCGCGCGGCTGACAGGGAATCAGCTTTTCATACTTGACGCATCCGCGAGACCGCGTGGTCGCAGGCGGATACGTAATTTTGGAGACACGCCTCAAGCGCCGTCCGCTTGACCAGTTCCGCGTCGCGTCAGGAAAATCTGTGACTACGCGGACGGTCGCGCGCAATCAACAGGCTTTGAATGGCAGCTCTCTACTGCTCTACAAGCAGCCGCTGAAACGCACAGAAACTATAAACACTGTCAGCGTCTGCTCCGCTCTAGTCCAGGCGTCTAATTTCCGCGCGACTTCACGTCGGACCATAACCCTTCACGTTTGCTGTTGTTTGACTGGCGCTCGTTTAGTCTGGAGCGCACTGACCACGCCCCCTCCCCTCCTCACCCCGTGCCGCGTTCAAGAACCCCATGTATAAAACACACAAGTGACGAAAATTGCAGGATTATTCAAACTTGCTTGAATCAGTCACGGGTTTGTATTATTTAAGATGGGGATGTTTCAAATAATCAAATACACTGAAGCTTTAGCCTTTTAGTGTTTTAACAACTGCTCCGGGAGAGTCTTAAACATGCATAAACTTTATTAGACCGAAAGCATTAATCTTCCTCCTCAGCTCACTTATTTTTCTTCAGCTCTTTCTTGGCCTAGTTGCTGTAGCCCACAGGAGAGAAGACCTTGATGTGTGAAGACATTTTTGTCTAAAGAGTTTGCCTCCCTACTATCAAATGAATGATGACAAGGCTACTGACCCATGTTTATGAAATAAGATGTACAATACTGTTTATGAAATAAAATGTACTATACAGTTTATGAAATAAGATGTACAATACTGTTTATGAAATAAAATGTACTATACAGTTTATGAAATAAGATGTACAACAATATTTGAGCTCTTGCAGTGCCGAAACAATTCCTTAAAGGATAAAATGTGGTAATTAGAATGTGGTGGGAGGTTGTGTGATATTGCAAATGAACAAAAGAACAAATTGTAGGAAGCTGTGACATAGATATTAACATTTATGAGTACGATAAGCATAAATAAGGGACACAAAATTATAATTTCAATATTGAGATTATATTTTTAATTTAATTCTACAAAAATATAATTGAATACTTATACACATTTCATTTGAATTGTTAGCAATGATAATCTTTTTTAAACACTTGTATCAAAACACAAAACAGTCTTCTGTAGTGGTGATCATATTTCAGAGTCGGTGTGATTGTCCTAAAAAACAAACAAACAAGCAAACAAAATTAAAACAGGATATAGTTCTAGGACTATTGTGTCATATTATTGACCATTACTCACGTTGTATATGGGGTTTTGGAAGCCACCAGAGGAGTCAATATCACGAAGGGGGTCAAAATTCTGAGGGAAAAAAGTAAAATACAATAGTAATGGCTGTCAGTCACAGTTTGGTTGGTCTTTAAAACTTCAGTCTATAATGATTAAAACGTTTCCATGGATACATACGAAAGTCTTAGGAGCAGCAGCAGCAGCACTTGTTAACTCTGTATGGTCTGCATCGTTCTCAAAAGACCCTTGAAAAAAGAAAAACCCCAAACAACATTTTTTATGCACTGTATTCATGTACATGTGGTTCTCTTGAATAATTGTTGATTGGACCGACCTTTTTTGCATCTTTTGGAGGTTCACTGACAACTTGGATCTCATCCATGTACAAAGGGTTATTTACTTTTTTCTAGTAAGAAAAAATAAAAAAAAAGACCTATAACACACGTTCTTTTTGTAAATAGAGTCGACTTTCACTACATAACAAGGACACATCTTGTAACTTTCAGGATATGGAAAATGACTTGCAAAATCTGATGCACAAGATACGTTTTATGCCATACTGGGAAAGGTAAAGGAGAACATTCATTCATTTAATTTTCTCTACCGCTTAATCCCGTTAGGGGTCGCGGGTGACTGGAGCCTATACCAGTGACTTTGGGCCTTAGGCAGGGAAACACCCTGAACAGTGGCCAACTTGTCACAGAGTTAGACAGACAACCATTCACTCTCTCATTCATTCACTAAGGGAAATTTACAGTGATGCCCAATTAACCTAAACATGCATGTTTTTGGAGGTGGGAGGAAACCGGAGTACCCGGAAAAAACCCACGGTGACACGGGAGAACATGCAAACTCCACCCAGAGAGATCGTGAGGTATTGATATGGTCCGGCCCGGAAGTCGAACCCACGACCTCCTTATTGGGAAGCCAGAGCTCTAACCACTCTGCTACCGTGCACCCCATGAGGTGAACATTTCTAGGTAAATAAGCATGAGAAGGCCTTCTTCCAGTTGATTTTAGGGAGATGCTCACTCACTCAGCTTACTCAGAGTAAAGACACACATTTTCACAATATAATAATATAATAATTTTTTTTAACTAACATTTGCACAGGGGGCATTTAAAGAACATTATCATCTTTCCATATACTGACATGAACTGAACCATTTGGAGCTGGGGTCTCTGGCATTGCACTGGAAGCAAAAGGCTGAGGTTCTGCTTCATAGGCCGGGTTCTCAAAGCTCTTGTCCTCAGGCAGCAGATTGGGCACAGGTACCTGTGAATTTCCCGGTGTAATATTTTTCCTTTATATCATTGAAATACTGTATTATTTGCTGTACTGACCACTTCAGCAGGATTCAGACTTGAGGTGTCCATCTCTGTTTTTGGGGTATTAGAAGGTGGCTCACTTCTGAAAAGTAAAAGTAGTGTCTACAGTAAATACATTAAGCTTACATTGTATTTCAGCTTCATAATTTTTAAATACAGGCAGTTCAGACCTGAACCTGTTAGAAAGCAGAAGAAATGTATCTTGTACCTTACCTGAAGCGCGACATACTGGGCATTGAGGGCATAGAAGGCATAGAAGGCATGCTGGGAAGTCTGGCGCGTAATCTTTCTATGAGGTCTGTCTTCTTGCGCGCAGTGTAGACAAACGCAATAAGCACAGCAATTATTAGCACAGTGACCCCAATGGCAATTCCAGCTGAAAAGGAGAAAGAAAAGAGCAGAAACATTAACCCATATTCTTAATAATATTCCATAAGTGTTTTATAATATTTATAATTACCAGATGTAGCCAAAAGTCCAGATTTGCTCTTCTCACAAAAGTCTCCATACCACATTGGTGGACATCTACAATGTAGATTTCATTATTTCATTAGATGTAATGACAAATAGATCTTAATAGGGTTTACTAGGCTAAAGGGGAAATAAGGTTTTACACACTTGCAAAGAGCTTTGTTGTCATTAAAGTAGCATGTTCCACCGTTCATACACTGACAGGGTGGGGGCATGGTGGGAGGTGGTTCAAACCCTTGAAGTAAAATGAAGACAATTGAATCGTACTTACAAAGCCAATAAAATCTGGCTGCACTGAGGGAAAGTTATGATCTTGTGAATATTACCAGTGTCACATTCGGTGTTGCTGCCTTGAACAAAGCTTGTTCCTTCAGGGCAGGCACAGGTGTACCCCCCGGGACGGAGCAGACACAAGTGGCTACAAGTCCCTTTACATGGGTTCTTCACTGCACAGACACGCACAGAACTCAGAATTATTAATACCATAAATATTTTGTATGATTCATAATACATATTTGTGATTAAAAAGTGCATATTTATGGTTCACGAGGCATACACTTTAAAGAGAAAGGCAAACAGTTTTTTTTCTATAAGAACTTTGTGGTTTAAAATAAGCGTTCAGTATTTTGAAGATTAAATTCATTGCAATTCAAATTCAAATTCAATTTTCATAATTATTAATTTAGACTTTGCCACAAACAATTCTTTTATAGCCACTTCAGGGCAAGAAAGAAGGTAAAGCAGAAGAGGGTTGTCTGTGTAACTTACTGTTGATGGAGTTGTATCTCTGCCTCTGGTACAGAGACACTTGAGTGAGCCAAGGCCCTGCCGTCAGGAGTTTAGTCTTGAGTCCATGTCCAAACTTGTTTTGTCTATAGACCTCGCCCTTTTCCTGTGTGCTCCAATAAACATTGTCCTCAAACACATCCACACTGAGAGGGTTCTGGACAGCTAAGAGCATAAACATTAACATTAGTGTTAAAAAGTTCTAATGATTAAATGACATTTTCTTTTACGTTACACTTCCTTACCTATGTAAACAGCAGTTCTGCGGCCTTCTCCAGAGGGCAGAACTGACTCGATGCGGTTTTCTTTAGAGTCGGACCAGTAAATGCGGTCGTTGTTGGCGTAGTCTATAGACAAACCTGTGGGCCATCCTAGCTGCTCTCCAACAAGAATCTTTCTCTGCTGACCATCCAGCCACGAGCATTCGATCTTAGGGTCATTACCCCGATCAGCCCAGTACAACATCCTGTTCAAACAATACAATACTTGTGCCCAAAATGCTTATTTATGAAGAATCTTTGGTAGTTTTTTTTGTCTCACCCCAGGCGTGGGTTTACAGCCACAGCAGATGGATATCCCAAGTCAGTCTTCACCAGATGTTTTCTGTATCGTCCATCCAACATGGCTACCTCTAATCTTTTGACTCTGGAGTCTGCCCAGTACAAGTTTCTGTTGGCATAGGAGTACTAACTTTGAACATTATTACCTTTTTGTGTGTGGGTGTGTGTGTGTGTGTGTGTGTGGGGTTGTTGCTGTGTGTAAAAGGTGATGGAAAATTGAGCACTGAAATAAAAACAAGTTTGATGGCATGGACGTTACGCATACACTTTCTGATGTGTTCCAGTAGACTTTTAGGTCTTTTTAATATTTACTAAGAGCTAAAAAAAAAAAAAAAAAAAAAAAAAGATAAAAAAGACCAGTGAATACAAAATGTCCTCTGACCTGCCGACCCAGTCCACAGCAATGCCGTCTGGTGAAGTAATGTATTTGATGTCCAGAGCAACAGCGGCTCCAATGTTATTGCTACCATCATCTACGGAAGGGATGTACGCTCTCTTTATGGCCCCTGATACTGCATCTTTACTTGCGGCAGTAAAGTAGACCATACCTGAAATACACAGATTTAGTTAATTTACCACTACTGATGTGAAATGTTTTGTGTGTCCATTTGAGTCTTACTGAATCCTGTGTTGTTATGATCATAGTCATAGTCCACGGCCATGATGCGCTCCTCCTCCTGCAGGAAGTCATGATAGGCTTGAGTTTGAAGGTTAAATCTTCGGATGCGTATGTTTTCTGGCAGAAGTAGGAGTGGAGTTGGGCCTAAAACACAGCACTTGCTTTATACTTTTGCTTCAGTTTAGACAAAGGTAATGCTTGTTGAAAGTACAGGTCCTCTCACCCTCAGCCTCACACTTGTCTCCATTTCCCACTCTTCTGTATCCAGGGGCACATTCACAGTCATAGCTGCCTTTTGTGTTTTTGCAGATCTGAGGGCAAATATCAAACTGCTCGCACTCGTTTATGTCTATTCAAAAGAAGGGGAGAAGTATAAAACAAAATGATAGTGTATGTACAATAATTCAAGTCAATTCATCTCTTTGTAACAGCATGTACCAATGCAGGTCAGTGTGTTGTCTGGGTCGACTTTGTATCCAGATCGGCAGGAGCAGATGAAGCCTGTTCCGTTGAGGTTAATGCAGTCTTGTTGACAGACCTTCTCCTCACAGGTGCGATCTTGCCCAAAATCTACAGCCAAAAAAAACATGTCATATTTAGCAGAACATTCACTTAGTGTATGTAAAATATTTGTACATTTTAGACTCGAGTAATTGTTTGCCACTCACTGCAGCCTATTTCGTCTGTGAGGTCTCCACAATTGTCGTTGTGGTCACACACATACGGCAGTGGCACACAGTGTCCATTGGTGCATTTGAACTGGTCAATTGTGCAGGGGGGCAGTGTCGGCTCACGACCTGAAACAGACAGACACAGTTAGTCAGTGCTTACATACTGAAAGCTGAGTATGTCCCAACATTGCCTGCCTTCTACGTACATCACTGCTTTGTGTAGATAAGATAATAGCAGTTACATAAACTTATCAAATTAATCTCAAACAAAGATTTTACTCTTGAGTAATCTGACGGTTAAATTGATTTTTTTTTTTTTTTTATCCCATTATTTGAGATTTCCCTTTTCCTGTCCTTGAGTTTCATAAGGAATTAGAATTGTAAGAACTAATCCTGCAGACTCTGGATTAATTCCCACAACAGGAACAAAGAGTCACCATACAGTCAGTGTTTAGCGACCCCCAATAGGAATAAACTGAAAGTACAAATGGTGGTTTGAATTCATTAACATTATTATCTAAAATGAGAGAGGTAATACATACAGCAATACACACAGTCAATTTTGAGTGACTCTGATACACTAATCCTAATGAATTATCCACATGCTTAACCCTTATGAACTTATGTGTGTATGTGTTTGTGTTCATACAAAGTTCTTCTTTCTCATCGCTGCCGTCTCCACAGTCGTCTTTCTGGTTGCAGAGTAGTCCAGAGTAAACGCAGTAGCCATTGGCACAACGAAACTTAGATGGCATCTCACAAGTTATGTTTACTGAAGGCAAAAAGTATATATTTAGACAATAATTACATTTAAGATGACGTTTAATTGAATGAATAGTAAATGAAAAGTAACATACAACATAATACAAGCTGTTCATCGGAGCGGTCTCCACAGTCGTCACTGCCGTCACACACAAAGCTCTGGCTGATGCACAAATGATTGGTACATTCAAACTGATGCTGTGGACACCAGCGGCCTCCTGGGTAACGAGTGGCTACAGAGGGAGACAGCTTACTCAGTATGTGTAAAATAAAACACAATTTCACCTTAGAACCACAATATTTGATTAACATGTTTCCATGTATATTTACTGAGGAAGTGCAAGAAGAAATATGAGGCACTTTGCACTTAATGTTTCGTATAAAAAAAAGATACAACAGTCCAAATCCACAATATTTTAATAACTTAATGGGTCATAATTTTTCCAATTATTCGAGTTTATAGGGACCAATTAGTTAATTAGCTTAGCAAGCTCTTTTAATACCATAATTTCTGGAAAGTCTTTGGCAAAACCCAATGGGAAATTAAGTGGATGGCTATTCAAGTTTCTCCTCCACTGACAGCTCTAGAGGTGGAATTAAAACAGGATTGAGCATGTTGACAAATACTGAATGACAAACTTACGACAGTTGGTCTCATCAGATAAGTCTTTACAATCTCCACGGCCATCGCACAGTAAAGAATCAGGGATGCAGTGACCGGAGTCGCACTGGAATGTTCCTGGACGACACGTGTACAGCTCTGGACATGAAACAAAGGAGAATCTGCTTAGTATATGAGAAAGTGACAGACAGATAAAAAGTTATAGTATGAAAGTACCACAATCCCGCTCATCCGAGTTATCCCCGCAGTCGTTATCATGGTCACATACCCATTTCCCGGGAATGCACTGCCCGTTGTCACACCTGTATTCACTTTCAGAGCAGGGCCTGGTTCTAAGAGTGATACAAACATATAAACACTTTGCAGACACACAAAACCTTATCAGGCCAATGTAATACTTACGACAGTTTCTTTCGTCTGAGCCATCCCCACAGTCATTGTTTCCGTCACATTTCCAGCGAATGGGAATGCAGCGGTGGTTATCACAGCGGAAATCTCCCACAGGATCACACGTCACTGCCTCTGAAATTCAAATTTCAGATTGCTAACTACTCAAACACTTTAAATATATACAGAAGGTCTTTTACCAAGCAAATGTTATTTTAGTTATTTTCAGCTCAAATTATCACAACTTAAAGACAAACTAGACACTAATGCAACTTTTTCTTTGCAGCTAAATTATCTTTTGTTTTGACAATTTGTTTTGCAAACAAAACACATTTATAATTTTCAGGCTCCGGTTTGTTAGGCCCATCTTTTTAATTCAACTGTGTTGAAAAGGAGAAGACCAAATCAGGTGTAATCTCTTAAAGCATGTTAATGCAAAAAAAAAAAAATAAATAAAATAAATTAAATTAATTAATGTTCATCTTTTTGCTTTAATTTTTATACATTTTGGCCTGCAGACATTCCCAAAAAATATTGTGACCTTAATTTCTTCCTCAATTATAGTATGTCTGGTTACAAACACCCACCCTAGTTATTTTGCTCTGACCAATCACATCACTCCTTATACATCCAGACTAAAACTTCACTGTATCCTTTACTGCCCAGTTTACCAGATTTGTTTGAAATGGACTATGAGCAGAGATTAAGGATTTAGTTCTAACTGAAAATTCAAATTTTCAAACTGACCACATCCTTGCTCATCACTGTTATCCAGACAGTCGTTGGTGCCATCACAGCGCGCCCACATTGGAACGCAGCGGTAGTTTGTCTTACAGGAGAACTCGGTCTCATCACATTTGTAGTCATCACCCACTGCAGAGACATATGTATGTTAAATGAATTCATCTTTCATGTCTGTAAGCATGAGAAGCATCACTCACTACACGTCTCGAAGGGCTCGTCAGACCCATCTCCACAGTCATCCTGGGCATCACACACGTAGCTCTGGGGCAGACACAGACCGTTGTTACACTGGAACTGTCCCGGTTTACATGTTTTCTGAGAGCAAGTGTCAGGATCTTCATCACTGCCATCTGCACAGTCCTTAAGCCCATCACAATGCCACGCCACAGGGATGCAGTTCTTGTTTTTACATTGGAATTGGTTATCCTGGCACCTGTGGTCACCTGTAGAAAAAATAATTAAACATTCTTTGTCCAATTATGGTTAAAAGTAACTACTAGCGTACTGCACAAGGCGGCGTCCTCGTCAGAGTTGTCGGGACAGTCGGAGTGACCATCACAGATGAAGCCAGGATATGTGCAGTTTCCGTCCTGACATTGGAACTGGCCAATGGGACAGATTCGAGGGGGGCAGGTTTGTGGTTCATCTGAGCCATCCCACAATCTGACTGACCGTCACACTTCCACCAGATCGGTACACACCTGCGAAAAGAGACACGATATATTAATCTCAAATATGTCAATAATTTTCCAAAAAAGAGGGAAATTAGTCATAGCGACTCCATATTTTACCCATAATAATTATAATAAAAAAAAAAAAAAAAAAAAAAAAAAAAAAAAAAAAAAAAAAAAAAAAAAAAAAAAAAAAAAAAAAAAAAAAAAAAAAAAAAAAAAAAAAAAAAAAAAAAAAAAAAAAAAAAAAAAAAAAAATAATATAATAGAACACATACTTTTCATTGTCCCCACATCTGAACTGCGTACTGGAACAGTCTGCGACACACTGGATTTTGAAGCCCACTGACAGACCAATGAAGTGATCAGGACATTCACACCGAGCTCCTTGTCCTCCAGGCTTGATCAGACACAGATGACTGCAGGTCAAATGATGGGAATTGCAAGGATTTTCACCTGAGAACAACAACAATATTTACAGAATTGAACTTTTTGTGAACAAAAATATTCGAGGTATTTCTTTTTTTACTCCTGGGTTGTCTGTACGGATGGTAGACGTGGATGTCATAGGGCCGGTGTGTGTTGTTGTTCATCACTGTGCGCTCTGCTCCTGTGTATTTATGGGCCTTCTCCACAGTGTGCGTGTTCCAGTCAGTCCAGTAAACCCAGTCCTCAAACAAGGAGATTGCAAACACATGAGGGAGGGCTCCAGCTATGGCTCGATGGCGGTTCTTTCCATCCATATCCGCAAAACTGTGCACAAGTCAGTTTAAATTAATGCAATGTTACTATTGAGTTGAACCTATAAGCTGTTATGCTGTTATGAAAATCAATGTGCTTACTCCAAATAACTAAGATGAGCATCAGCAAAGAATATTTTGTTGGTGGTGTAGTCAATAGTTAAAGAATTGGGCCACTCCAGTTTTGTTGTGATGATGGCACTGATGTTGCTGCCATCCAAACCAGCTCTGCCAATAAACGGTGTGTCTGCCCAGTCGGTCCAATACAGCCAACTGGAAAGCAGAAAAATCCCCCAAAATCAAGCATACCAAATATTTTTTCATCTTGTGAGCGTTAGTGTGTTTTACCCATATTTAGGATTGAGAGCAACAGCTCTAGGCCGGCTGATTGTAAAAGTGTTATTCCCATCTTGGAAGTGACCAGTGATCAGTTTTTTCCTGTAGCGTCCATCTAGCTCCATCACATGAAGGGAGCCATAGAAACTATCTGTCCAGTACAGCTTTCTGTAAGTGGAAAAGAATGTATTAACAGGCTAAGTTATTGAAAATATATCTTATAAATCGAGCCAGCTCGAACAACAGATATTGTCAAATACTGAACATTAATTACTTCTACAATCTTCAAAGACTTTTTTTTTTCTCGAAATGCTCTTGTAAATAGTTTTAATTTATTTAATTATTTATTTCTATATTTTGGTCTTTAAATTGCAATATTAAGCTAAAATTCCTTATTGAAAAGAGCAGCATTTTTAAATAAACTATTTTTGTACAAAAATAAAACAACAGAACAAGCAGGTAAAGAGCAGTGGAGTGTGACAAAAGGGTCATGAAATAGGAATGGACAGCTATTGTAGCGGCCCAACCACTGCAGAAAAAAGGTTACTCATATACTCTAAATACAACAATGAGAAAATAAGTAGAAAAAATTATAAAACCAAACTAAAACTGAATAATAAGTCTCTTACAGCATTTGCTTACTGTTAAAACAGCTCACACATGTACCTGCCAACCCAGTCCACAGCAATGCCCTCTGCTCCAACAACACTGCTGTCCGCCAGAGTCTCTCTACCAGTTCCATCCAGACGCATTCTCTCAATTTTTCCAACTCCCACATCTATCCAGTAGAGCCTCTTCTCTAAATGGTCAAAGTCCAAAGCTATGACTTGGGACAGCCCCTGCAGCACAATGCTCAGTTGTGATCCATCAGTGGTAAGGTTGCGGATGTAGTAGCGGTTACTGTAAAGCAGGTATGGGTTGATTCCACTGTTTTGGCGACAGGTGCGACCGTCTGCTTCTCGGATGTACCCAGGGGCACATCTGCAGTAGTAAGATCCCACAGTGTTGTCACAGAGCTGGCTGCACACAGAGGGCGTGCTTACACACTCGTTTATGTCCTCGCAAGCTTTTCCATCAGGCATCAGTCTGTAGCCCGGGTTACAGGAGCAGTAGTAACCAGTCAGAGTGTCTGTGCAGATCTGAGCACATTTATGGACTGATGGGTTGCGACACTCGTTGATTCCTAGACAGCAATGTGAAGTCAAGAAGTTCACATTAAGCTTTATAGAGTTACAAAAATATAAACACGGCAATTTGTGCCACTTTTGGTACTGTGAAAACACTTGATTCTCAGTACAAATTTCAAAACCACAATGTTAATATTTTTTTATATAGACTTTTTTTTAAAATCACCAAATTATTATTAAACTTTTCAAACTTATTTGTCTAGTTTTGTACTATGGATCAGAAATTGCCCAAATTGGTCCTTTTATAGTGATTGTTATGTTGCTACTTCAAATGATACCTAATTTTTGATACTTTTGACGACCCCAATGAACACTAATACACATAAAATGGGCCAGTGTTGGCTATCAGCAGAAACAGATCAACATTGTTAAAATAATAACACAATAGAAAGCTAGTGAAATGAGCAAGCTAGGTAACTGTTCACAATAAGTAAGTTTCTTACCGCAGCCTTTCTCATCACTGTTGTCTGAACAGTCCTTCTGTCCATTGCACACCTTGTGTAGGTCAATGCACTCTCCTGATTTGCAGAGGTATTGGTTGGGGCACAGGTAGGTTGAGGCGTCACACATAAACTATCTTCTTCATCAGAGCCATCCATACAGTCTCTCTCTCCATCACAGATGTAAGTTCCCCAAATACAGGCTCCGTTTTTGCAAGTAAACTGATTAGAGGCGCAGGTGTCATATTTACAGCCCAACTCGTCACTGCCGTCACCACAGTCGTTTACACGGTCACAGCTAAAAAAGACAGTAGTAAGACCTTTGTCAAACCTTTAATCTTTCCATATTATATATTAATTATAATTATAGCTTGTACTTACTGGAAAGCTATGAAGATACAGCGTCCGTTGGAACAGGCAAACTCATTCATATGACAAGTTCTGTTAGGGCAGTTTTGGAGCTCATCAGCTGCATCAACACAGTCTTTTTCTCCATCACAAACAAAAGACAGAGGAATGCAGCGAGGATGACCAGGATGCCAGGTTGGACAAGTAACTGGTTTGAATTGCATGGGCGCTGACCTGGCAAAATAAGAATATAAATTATAATTGCCACTCAGTCAAAAACGCCACCACACCTTTTTCAGGTGTTTCTTTTGGTCTTACCACACTGTAATTCTGGAGCCTCATCACTGCTGTCCCCACAGTCGTTGTTGCCATCACAGACCAGCAGCTGAGGGATGCAGTTTCCGCTGGTGCATGTGAACTGGGTTGGACCACATGTTCTGATAATATCCTCTGAACAACAACAAAAGGTAAACAATGAACAAAATAATAAACCAACCAAAACTCATTATAAATGAGAAGCTTTTAAAACGTTTTTTTTTACTTTTTCTGCGAAATGAAATAAATATAGGTTACTCACTACAAGATGGAGGTTCATCTGTCCCATCTTTGCAGTCGTCAAAGTTATCACAAACCCAAGACTGAGGAATACACTTTCCTCCATCACAGCGAAATTGGCTTGGAGAGCATGTTCGACCCGCTGTTCACACACATTCACATGATCAAAAATAATGTTTCCAAAACCAAAAAAATATAGTGTGTGTTTAAAAAGTAGTATCTGTCAGGAACTAACCACAGAAGAGAGGATTCTCATCGCTGTTGTCTCCACAGTTGTTGTTGCCATCACACAATAAATCAGGGTAAATGCAGATATTGGTAGTATCACATTTAATCTGACCTGCAGGGCATGTTCTGTCCGCTAAAAGAGAGAACAATTCAAATTTGATTATATTGTGGAAATTGTGCAAATTCTAGCAACTTAAACCTAAACTTAATAAATAAAATCTTACGGCAGTTAATTTCATCTGAAGTGGCATTGTCTTTGCAGTCATTGCGACCATCACAAACAAATGCGGAGCTAATACATCGGCCGTTGGCGCAGGAGAACTCAGTGGCAGGATTGCATGTTGGGAAAGGGCACCCTCTCTCATCGCTGTTGTCACCACAGTCATTTGTGTAGTCGCAAGTGTAACCGATCGGCACGCAGCGGCCATTGTCACAGGTAAAGTCCATTGCTGAACAGGTATGGAAGGCTGCAAACCAAAAACATTTAGAATTTTAAAATAAATATACAAGAGCCGACTAGATTATCTTGTTAACAGTAGTAATAACAATCAAATTCCTTATTTTGATAGTCAATTGTGTATATTTTTGCTTACTCAACAAACGAAAACAAATATTTTTGTTGCCATTAAATTTAAATGCTTTTACTTTTGCACTTTATTCTGTTACACTTCTGATTATTATTGTTCCTCACCACATACTCGCTCCAGTTCATCAGAGTTATCATCGCAATCCTTGAAACCATCACACTTCCACCGCACAGAGATGCACTCGCCGTTCAGACAGGTGAACTGTTCTGGAGTGCAGCGTGTCCCGGTGTCTTTAATACAATCTTTACCATTGTTGGCTAAGTACCATTTTCCCTCATGTGGACACTGGCACTCTGGACCCGATGGCCCTGAAAAATAGAATAAATAAATACAGATGTATAGATGTCATATAGTTATTTTTAAGTACCGGTACTAAATTGGTAAAGAATAAGTTCAAAATATCTTACCGGACACACATACATGACTGCAGCCCCCATTAAACTGCATGCACGTATTATTACAGCTCTCCTGTTTTGAGGGTGCATACACGTGGATATCATTTGGTCTGTACAACAGCTCTTGGGCAAGAACAGCATAGTCTGAGCCATCCTCCTTTCCAGCTCTAAAAACTCCTCTTTGTGTCCAGTCAGTCCAGAAAAGGTCCTGCTTATAGACAGTTAAGGCAAACGGGTATTGAACTCCCAACAGGATCACTTGCCGATTTGCACCTGTCAAAGTCGATCGTTCAATCTTGTCTCTGTGAAAAGCAAAAAAGTTTTTTTCTTTTGAGCATTTAAGACTTGTTAGATCAGTTGCGCTGTCTCTTATAATTCCACAGTCACTCCCTAATTCCACAGTCACTCCTCCCCTCACTCTCTCTTTTAGGTTCTAAGTTTTTTCAGTTTAGCATCTTAATCTCAATTGACTATGAGCAGAGGTTAGGGTTTTGTTCTACATTAAAACAATGACATACAGTGAGGCATCCGCCCAGTAGAGCATCCTCTCCTCATAATCAATAGACAGTCCATTGGGTGTTGTGAGGCTTGTGTTGATAATTGGTGTCCGGAAATTTCCAGCTAGCGTGGCTCTTTCAATCTGGGCTGGATAACCCCAATCAGTCCAGTACACATATCTACGGAAAAGAAAAATTAAAATGGGATTTTCAAAGGCAGTAAAAAGCCATTTATCTATTACTTATGTCAAACATACCCGTAGCACGGATCAACAATGATGCCTCTAGGTCGGCTAGCGTGAGCTACAATTGAAAAGTTCTTTCCATCAAGCCCCAATGACAGAACATAGCGTTTGTAATAATCTGTGACGTAGAGGCGCTTGTTGATCCAGTCATAGGCAATGCCCTCTGGATCATCCAGGTCTGGAATTGGCAGAAAAAAACATAAAGCATGAACCTTACACAAGTATACAAATGTGCAATTGCATAACAATCACTGACTTGATGCTAAAATCACAGGTGGGCTGCCGACAGATGTGGTTGAGATGTAGCCAACTCTGCTCCTGCCATAGCCTTGGTATTGAGTGAAAAAAATCCTCTTTTCTTTTGCGTCAAAATCTGTTCCCACGACATAGCTATTTAAAGTCACAGTGGGAAAGGGGGTGCTGTGGTCCTGGGGGTCTAACCTGAGGCTATTTATACCGACATCAGTTGTGAAGATTAAAAATTCATCCAGTCCATAGCCACATGTGACTCCATTGCTGAGGAGTGACCCGTGAGCACAGCCACACTTAGGTCTTTCCTCATCGGGCAGAGCAAAGCAGAACTGTTGACAGCGTCCATTGTCTTGTTGACATGGGTTAAAGGCGACCTGGTGAGCTGCTGTGGGCTGGACATGTACGTCAAAGATGGCTACATCCATTAGTCCTGCTAGACTGTCTCTAATCACCTGTTCAGTGGGAATAAAAAGCAACCATGTCAGAAAAGCTTAAGTTTGTACAAAATAGCGAAACTGTAGAAAATAAAAGCCGATGATAAACCTATCGCTGCTACTCAAGCTTAAGTCATCAAAGTGTTTTAGTGTTTTAAATTTGCCTTACATAATACGCCACACTTTGTTAAATTATTTAAATTAATAAAATGAAGCAAAATCAGAGGTGTTAAAATATACAATTTTGAGTTATAATTACACACACTTCTTTACCATAAAAACCTGGCTTTCCTAGTATTTCCTAATTTTTCTAGTACATTCCTACCTCTGGCTGGTCAGCATTGGCTGGATCCTTACTGGCTTGAAAGAGTTTACCCAACTTTCTGTCCACCCAAAGCATATTGTTCCCAAAAATGGACACTGCTGTTGGGGCAGGAAGGCGGCTGCCATATCTGATAATCTGCCTTTGAGAACCATCTGCAGCCATACGCGAAATCATATCAAGAACATCGTCAGTCCAATACAGGAAGTCATTGGTGTAATCCACAGTTAACCCTCGAGGTGATGCTAGGCTCTCCGAGGCCAGCACTGTTCGGTTGGTGCCATCCAGAAAAGCACGCTCTATTTTTGGGGTTTGTCCAGCATCTGTCCAGAAAAGGTAACGAAGCTTAGGGCTCACTGCCAGGTCACTGGGCTGGTCCTGAGTCGACTTGAGGAGGATCATTCGATAGCTTGTGTTTATAGCCTGAACTTCAAGCAGTGTCTCACTTGTAAAGGCATTGGTGAAGTACAAGTTGCCTAAAAAACAAAAAACAAAAAAAAGTTTTTTACAATAACTTTAACTGGACAGATACATAGCATTGATAGCTGCTAACAAACAAAGTATATCATTTATAGGGAAAAAGTACTCAAAATAAGTTTTGCGCCTTGTTTCTTTTAAGCTGGGTTTGCAGACAATGTTATCTGAATATTGTTATTCAGAGATATTCGAGATCATCATTTTGTCATCATAGCCGTCTTGGTTTTGATATGTTTTAGCATACCAAAATTACCAATAGCATAGATTAAAACGCGAATGTGTATCTATGTACAGTATATGATATTTCACGCTGTCTCAATTTTTTGACTTTTCTACATAGCTAATGACCTACAAAAACACTTTGTTAAAGAAATCGTAAAATCTACCTGCAATCCAGTCAACAGCAATGCCTTGGATACCCCTTCGTCCAATGCCAGATGTAACTATGCGCGTGTACTGTGCACCATCTGTTTTGGCCCTGAAGATCCCCGAGTAGAGGTTGAAGTGCTGTTATCGGTCCAGTAAACAAAACCAGACTCAATATGGAGGTCCAACCTGTCTTTCATCGAGTATGACGCTAAAGAAAAAATAGGCTAAGTCAATAAAATATTCAATTATACAAAATAATACCAATGCCTATGCTAAATGTTATTAATATTTAGAGAAATAAACATCTCTGCGGAGATAGCACTTGCACTATCTAAAATGACTCAGTTTTGTTAACTTTTCTTTTCTCATTATGTCAGGGTACTTATGCGATTACTTATGTGAATTATTACAAAAAAAAATTATAATCAGAAAACTTACGTCCACCAATAGGAACCATTGCTTCAGAGTGGTCAGAACTATTGATGTGAAAGCCTCTGATGTGTTTGGAGTTAGTAACAACAGCAAATGACTCAAATTGTTCACAGCGAGAGCCATCATGTGAAGGGTTAAAGCCAGTGGTGCAAGCACAGGTTTTCTGATTGCCCGGTTTGGGTAAACAAAGTTGAGGACAACCTCCATTGTTGGAGCTGCAGGCGTTGGTGGTTCCTGCTGAATCTAAAAAACAAAAATGAATGAATAACCTCACAATAACTCTATAATAGCATTTAATAAATGTGCACAATGTAGCTTTAGCAATAAAACTATCTATATCCAACTTCTCTACAATTCATTGAAATCGACACAAGGCAATGCATGGATCCTCCATGCAATTGCCTCGTTACAACAAAAAAGTTACAACATCTTTAGAAGTATCTGAATATACTAACTGTCTCTGGCATGGACTTTGAGAGCACGAAGACCAGACATGCCACTTCTCATGACCACCATATTGGATCCAGAGTCTTTGTCCACTCTCTCGATGACTTCCAAGTCCAGGTCGGTGTAGTATAGATAGTTGTGGTGAATGGTGAGTCCCCAGGGATTTGATAGGCCGCTGACCACTCTGGAACGACTCTGCCCATCCATTGTACCACACTCAATCTAACAGACAACAGAATCTGCTTAGTGTCAAATAAAATATACCAAAATGGCTTCTTTGGCACACTTACCAAACCTGAGCCTGAAACCCCCAGTAGAGTTTACTGGTTGAGATATCAGCAGCAAGAAACCCAATGTTTGCTAGATTTTCAGTGTAAAGGTTCCTGAGATTAGAACCGTCCATATCAGCGCTTCCAACTTTAGCAGGGACACCATTTGAGCCCTTGTCAGACCAAAACAACTTTCTGTTAAACGGAACGAAAAAAATTAACTAGGCACACTTTGCTTGAATGTGCAGTTTTGTGGATTGCTTACCCTCGAGCTGGATCCACAACTATTCCATTTGGTAGTCCAACTCCTTCAGGTTTTCCAGTGGAAGTGATGAGTGTTTTTCTGTAGTGCTGGTCTCCATCCACACGAATCACCTACAGTGTGTGAAAATATTATTTATCACTCTTTCATATGGAAGGAATATGTAAATTATGAAATTTTTTTACAATACAATCAAATTTGAAGTTATTTAAATGTAGCTGTTGTGGCTTACCTCAATGTTTTAGCAGATGGATTTGTATAAAACATATTTCTTCCAATCCAATCAAAAGCCAGTCCAGAAGGTGTGCCAAAAATGGCAGCTGGTGCAAACTCAGATCTGTTGGTCCCACTGGTTTTCACTCTCCATATAGAACCCTGAATAGATAATTAACTTAAATTGACAAAATAATACTGTGATTGCATAAATAAAAATGGTGTTGATTTTTTTCTTACAGTATTTTGCACCCAATAGACATACTGTTCTTGGTCATCAAACTCTATGTCTCGTCCTTGGCTGACACCAGACACAGGAGCCATTGCATTGTTAGACGGATCAGCTGGATCCAGGGGAATCCCAAAATCACAGAATCTCTCACCACCATAAGGAAAGGCGTCTCATCTAATTAAATCAGGACAATAAGAACATCAGGCAAACATTTTTAATACAGGAGTTATTTTAGGATAAGTCTACCTTTAATACAGGTACGCTTGTCTGTATCTAGTTTCCATCCAGACTGACAGTGACAGGAGTAATACCTGGGTCTCAGTCCAGACAACAGACACAGCTGAGTGCACAAATGTTCACTGCAAGGGTTGATCGCTGGACACACATTATATTGTTGCGTTAAAGCAAATGCTACAGTGTTCAGTAAAAAAAGGAAATTCTATAGACCTTGTGGTTGTTTGATGGGGTGAGCCATTACCATTCCCATTGGCTGATAGACATTATTCATGACTGTGGTGACATTCCCCCATGGAACTTGTTGGTTCTCATGACTTTACTGGTGTAACGCTCAGACCAGTACACATAATCCTCAAAAACAGTCATTCCATGCGGGTGCTGCAACACCTGGTCAAAGATTCAAGTCAAACTCAAATTAGAATTGTCAACCATATCAATTAAAAAATAATATGGATGGACTTGATAGAAGCAAAATTCAAACAATTATCAAATCACACTGGAAAGCACTGGAGATATCACAAGAAGCAACATAAATAGATTGGGGTACAGGAAGGGGGTGGGGTAAAGGGATGGCAGACTGTTTTGATTTTCATGTTGAAATTCATAGTTCCGTGTAGGGCTTGAGCAATTGATCTAAAAAGTCCTCAGGAGCATGGGCTGCTTGTTCTATGAAGACAAGTTGCCATATATTCTACTCTCCATTTGTCAAGTTGAGAGCAGTTTGGTTTCTGCGTTTTCCAAAAAAGAATTCTGCGTTTTACAGACAAAAAGGCAAGTGCGATACGTATTTGTATTATTAAGTCCACTTCAACTTTTTTGCTCAGTATGGCTATGACTGAATCTAACTAGAAAATAATAATACATTTTTTTATTTTGCATATATATTATTTAACATCATTCCAAAAAGTATTACCTCTCAGCAATGCTACTGTGTGTGCATAAGAGTACCAATTAAACCACAGCCATTCCAAGTCTGAGCTAGACAGATTCATAAATTGAATGATGAATGAATTTTCTGTGAAGTGGTATATCTTCTAAATGGAATTAAGAAAAAAATAAATTTGTTGTTGATAGTTTTAAAATTACAGTAGTCATTTTTTAAATTATCAATGTGATATTCCAACTACAGTTGACCCTATTCTTAGTGCTGTGACAACACTAGTTTTAAAAAAATGACATAAAGGTTGTATCTTAATCAAACATACCAAATCACTGGCCATGACCTGCTGACGATTTTTGCCATCATAGTCGCAGTAGTCGATGTACTTGAGGTATGCATCTGCGAAGTACAGCCTGCGTGTGGTGTAATCCAGAGCCAAGCCGTTGGGCCAGTAAACCTTCGTGGTTAGAATCGCCTGCCTCCCTGTTCCATCCATGAAAGCTCGCTCGACACGAGGATTTTTGCCCCAGTCAGACCAAAACATCATGTTGGTGCTGCACACAAAGCACGATAAGTATGTATAAAACCTATTATGCAAAACCTAAAAAACACTTACTGATTTCGAGGGTCCAAAACAAGTCCACGAGGGCTGGTAATATTTTTGGTCAAAAGAACTTTTCTGAAGCGACCGTCCAGTGTAGATACCTCAATATTTTCCATCACGAGTCTGTCCAGTACAGATTTCGACCCACCCAGTCCACAGCAATGCTTTCTGGGACCATAAGCCCAGTAGAAAACACCTACAGCACAACAGATAATTCATTAACCATCCACACTCACAATCAAGTTTCAGAAAGTCAAAAGATACCTGTTTTTTGTCTGTGCCATTTTGGAAAGCACTCCATATCTGCTTTGTGGAGGCATCAGCGTAGTACATGCGGGAGGTAACTCGATCAAAATCCACTGTGACATTGCTGAGCCACTCATAACAGGTCGAATGAGAGGCGGTTTCATGTTGATATAGTTTGCAATGATCTGACTTCGCTTGCTAACAAGAAGTACAGCGGCCATTGGATCTGAGAATCAAAATATACCCTCAGTTTTGGCTTAGTATTTGTACAGAAAAAAAAAACACATTGTACTATCTGCAAAGTAAAAAAATAATGACATTAGCCTAAATAAACGTTTGCTTATCCTACCTGCAGCTTTGCACGTGCGTCCGTCAGGCTCCAGGAAATAGCCATCTGAGCAGTAGCATCTGAAGCTGCCTCTCTCGTTGTAACAATGCTGGCTACAAAACCCAGGGATGAGACATTCATTGATATCGTCACAGGTCTTGGAGTCATTGAGAAGCTGGAAACCTGGTGGACAGGTGCACTGAGCTCCAAAAGGACCCTGAATACAGCCATCACTGCAGCCGCCATTGTTTAACTGACAGTCATTTTCATCTAAAAAACAAAATGAAAAAAATAATGCTTTTTAAAAATAGCATCCACGTTTGGATCTGATGTCACAGAAAATACTTGGAGTAAGTTAAATTACTTGTGCTGAGTTTAAAATGCTCTGTTCCACCTTAATATTACTGCAATTATTGTCTTGTTTCGTAAATATTTTAGTCTTACCAATTGAGATTCTCTAAGACAGTTTTGATTTCATTTCATTATTACTGTGATATTCAAACAAATCTAAAAGCTACAAAGTCGGGCAAAAAAGAATAAAAAAAGATTCTACTGTGTAGAAAATTTCTACTGTGCAACCTTTTGGAGCTTTAAAACACAATGGGACACTTCCTGTATTATCATTTAGTTACATCACAGGGTGGAACGGAGTGTTTTCAGTTTAACAGTAAAACTGCGCCTAAACATGCAGAATGTTTGCATAAAATAAGTGTGAATTAAACAAATCACCACAGCAGACATGTTCTGATAAGGAACCAACATTATAACATAGATAGATTGCATAATAGAGGCATTTAATCTAATCTCCCCTAGAGACAAATAAAGAAATAGCACAAGAAATAGAAGTGTAAAAAAAGAACTAACCCTAACCCTAACTCTATGTAAAGTTAGGGGGCTAGGACAAATGGGTCAGTTAATATGGGAAAATAATCAACTGAAAACATAACGTAAATGTATTAATTGCTCAAAATATGTTTTCCTTACCGAAAGCAAAAAAGGAAGAAAATGTCGGGAACTTACTACACAGAGGCGATTCATCTGCTCCATTAGGGCAGTCCCTTTGGCCATCACACAGTTTGCTGAGGTCAATGCACACCATGTCTGTGGGGCACAGCCACTGGCCAGTGGGGCAGCTAAAAGGTGGAGTTGGGCAGTTCTGTTCATCGCTCATGTCTCGACAGTCGTTTTCCCCATCACACACCCAACTACGGGGGATGCACATCTTGTTGTTACACTGAAAGTAAGAGGATCCACAGGTGACAGCAGGGCAGGAGTTGTGTTCATCAGAGCCGTCTTCACAGTCAGCATGACCGTCACACTCCCACTTCTCTGGGATACAGAAGCCATCGGTCTGACACTGGAACTCATCATCATGGCACAGACCTGGACCTCGAGTGGCTGACAAAACATATTTGATTTTCTTTTTGATAATTTCATGTAAATAACATGCAAGCAATAACAAACAGTTTAACCATATTTGCAGCTTACGACAATTTTGCTCATCAGAGTGGTCTCGACAATCAAACACCCCATCACAGCGATAGCTATTACTGATGCACTGATCCCCACTGGCGCAGGCAAATTGGTAGGAAGCACAAGAGAACTCTAAATTTTAAAAGGAAGTTACATATTTATTTACCAGAACTTAAAAAGTGAAAATGTAAAGTTAATCCAACAATGTACTGACCGCAGTCCTTTTCATCAGAGCCATCTAAGCAGTCTTGATCTCCATCACACACCATGAAGTTGCTGATGCAGCGGTGGTCCGGACACAAGAAGTAGGAAGGAGGGCAAGTTGTGATGGTTGAATCTTTATTTTAAAAACAGAAATGCACTTAGCAAGAGATGTTAAGATATTTCCACCTGGGTCCTCAATACTCACTGCAGTTCTGTTCATCTGAGCCATCGCCACAGTCATTGTCGCCATCACACAACCACTTATTGGAAACACATCTAAAATTATCACAGGTGAAGTAGTCTGAAGGGCAGGTGGTTGGAATACGAGTTGGACAGTTGATTTCGTCAGATCCATCTCCACAGTCATCCTGACCATCACAGCGCCAACTTTGCAAAATGCAGTGCTTGTTGTTGCAAGTAAATGCTCGAGGAGAGCAGGTAGCACCTGGAAAAAAATGTAATGTGTTTACATCTCTACAAAGGGTGGGCAAAAATATAATACCAAAGAAAGGTGAATATTTTTCAAACCATTCTTCATTCAAAAAGAATGCTATAATTTTTTTTCTATCAAGAGGAATGGCTGTTCTTAGACAGCTAGAAAATATAGCATCTCCATTTAATTTGAATTCTATTAATTGCACAGTCCTGTCTTTACCTGTATCTGTGCAGTTAGCCTCATCTGTCTTATCAACACAGTCTATGTATCCATCACAGCGATAGGAGTTTGGTCGGCAGCGCCCCTCGTCACATTCAAAAGCCAAGTCACCGCAGTTATTGTCAGGAGGGGTCACTGAATCATCTTTGATGCAATCTCTTTGATTGGCCTGGAGCTTCATACCAAACGAGCAGCCACACACACGTCCAAATGATGGCGTTGGGAAACAGAAGTGGCTGCAATGTCCATTGGGGACCATGTTGCACTGGCTGTTATACACTGCATTTAATGACAGGAAAGGGTCAGTTCTTATTTATAGTAGAACATTAATTGTATTCCAAAGTGTCTACTTACAGCCATGGAGATCAGCTATGTAGGCCTTGATGTTAATAATATTGTTTACTCCTTGTCTAACCATTATTCTTCCACCTCCATCTCTTTTTCGCATCTCAAATATGGCCCTGGTTCTTGTATCCGAAACATATAGATAATCTACAACAATTAACACAAATTTGTTTTATAACATAAATTGACATTTTTGCTTGTTTTATTGCAATGATTGCACAGCTTGTGACAAATGTGTGGTAAAATATTAGTTTACCAACCTGAATAAACTGTTAGAGAGTAAGGGTTAGTGATTTGACCAAGATTGCTAAATGTCTGTCTGTCTGATCCTGCTATGTTAACACTGCCAATCTGATCCAGTAGAGAGTCCGTCCAATACACACGATTTGTGCTGGCAATTGAAACCGACAATTAAACTTGGCATTGACAAATACAATAAATAATAATATGGTAGTAGATCATCAAGGAACTTACAAGAAGTCAAGTGCAAGACCATATGGTAATCCAAGAGTTGTATTAACTAAAGGAACTGCATTGCTACCATCAGTGTAAGCTTTCATAATGACAGCTGGCCGGTACAAGTCAGTCCAGAACAAGTATCTGTTGAAGAATAACACAATAGTACACATATTGCTCCTTAAACTATTGTAAAGAAAGAACTCACCCTGCAACAGGATGCACAGCAATGCCTTTGGGGTTTCTTACTCCTGTCACAATGTCCCGTCTAGACTTATCCACTATCCTAAATGCTGCCACTATTCTGTAGCTGCTGGAAGTCCAAAACAAAACGTTTGATGTCCAGTCATAGGTCATGGCATCAACTGATGAAACTCTATAACCTGTCAAAATCTGTTGCTCTGAAAATAAATTTTACAATATTATATAAATGAAAAGCAATCCAATCTCTATTATTCAACAAGTAAAACTCACCTGATCCATTTAGGTTAGACTTATAGATGAGTCCTCTTGATCGGTCATTATAAAAAATAAGTCCTTCTTTACCATCATATTCTACAGCAGACCCAGAAAATGATGTGCCAAGTCCTGTTAGAGGCAGAGTGACGTCCTCCTGCAGTGACATGTTCAGTGGGATTCCCCGCACTGCAAAACTGGTGGCCATCAACAAGTAGTCTTTCAGCTCTGTTCAGACAGCAGAAGAATGGCTTTTCCAGTTACACAGAGAAATAAAGGTATAAAAGCTTGTAACAATAATTTTCACAGGTTAAATTTAGGTAGCTGTTAACTTACTAAAGCAGGTTCGACGATCCGGCTGCAAGTCATAACCGTGACGACACTTGCAGCGAAAACCAAGTCCATCATTGTCCGTGCGATGACTCAAAAGACAAATATGTTGGCAGCCACCATTGTGTCTTCCACATGGGTTCATCACTGCAAAACACATTTTGATCATTAGGTTATTTCAAATAATTTCAACAATAATTCTTAATTTATTTTGCACTTGTAAGTTTGGCTGTGACTGGAAGTAATGTCTTACCAAATGGTTGCAGAACAGAATGTGAAACCACAACATGGCCTGGGCGCTTTGCAGTGCGATATATGAGAGCTGGATTGCTTCCGTTGAAACGATTGGTTCTTATCACACCCATTTTTGTCCAGTCAGTAAAAAATACATGGTTTTCAAAAACTGCTACTCCAAAAGGATGTGGAGATTGCGTTGCACCATTGAGAACAATTTTCCTAAAAAAAGAAATGCATTATAGAAGTGCATTACAAGATGATGCCGCAAGTCCACGTTCTGATTCAGTGCCAACCTGTCTAAGCCGTCATAGGTAACTGTTTCCACTGTGTCAAAGTGACTGTCAGACCAGTAGACCCTTTTGGTGACGATATCCAAGCTAATACCAGTAGGTGTACCCAGCCTGCGTTTAATTAACTCCATACGATTGCTGCCGTCCATGAAGGCTCTTTCAAGCTTCACCTGCTGGTTGGACACTCCCATGTCTGTGAAGAACATGTATCTATAAAACAAAATAAGAAAAACAGTAATCAAAAAACAATAAATAAATAAATAACCAATACATACAAAATAATTCATTATAATAATTTGAAAATCCTCACCCCACAGTAGGGTCAAGAGCTAAGCCATGAGGTGTCTGCAGGTTTTCAGCTACCAATGTAACTCGATTCTCTCCACTGAAGTCACACACATCAATGCGCTCCACCATCGCCTCCAAGACATAAAGTTTGAAGTTGATCCAGTCTACAGCCAGATTCTGCACACTCTGAACTGCAGCAGTCAGGACCTCTTTGACATCACCTCCATTGTAATTGGCAGAGTAGACCTGGGGAAAAAAAAGAAAACACCATGGATATTGTCAGATTGTCACTTTATACTTTAAATTTAATTTAGCACCCGGATTGACAAATAAGCCTCTGTCTTTCACTTATTTATACCCTCATAGAAAGAGTAAAGAGCAACAAAGTGCAAAGAGTACTGCATTTTCATACTAAAGTAAAAGTACAATACCATGTATAGAAACATACTCAATTACAAGTACAAGTAAGGCTGTAAAACTTACACTCAAGTAAAAGTAAATAGTACACATAAAAAAAACCCTAAATGAATACTGCTAAAATAGGGTTTTAGTATATTGTTAAATTTGCTTTTCCATATAAAGTGTCATTATTTTTGAACAATTATAAGCTGAGCTAAACTGTTAAAAACTTTTGGCTATATGAATGCAAAGTGCTTTGGCCTGACCTTTTTAGTGTATGTGTCGCTCCAGAAGATTCTTCCACTGTGCCAGCTATAGGCCACACCCACAGCCAAGCCTTTGCCCTGTGAGGGCACAAGGGTCCTGACAAAGCGGCCATGTATGTCAGCCATCAACACATCACCCCCATTAGTGAAAATAAGCTGTGGAAGTCCGGCTGAAGAAAAAATAGACAACTTCCATCAGCATAAAAATGTCAGATAAAACCTAGACAAATAAAGTTCAATACTTAGGATTAGATAAAATAGTATCAGACACCTACTTGACACATTGGCCTTGCAAACTTGCCCATGCTCCAGAAAGTAACCATCAGCACAGCTGCAGTGGTGAGTTCCAGGACGATCTTCACACAGTTGGTCACAAATGCCCCAGATCTGACAGTCATCAAAGTCTAGTGGCAAGAAAAACACTTATTAGGATACACACAGCAAACAAGTTTATACAGAAGATATTACATAACGAAAGCCATAGTTGCCATTTGGGGTAATAAAACCATCTTTTAGGATGTAAAAATAAATGTAACAGAGCTGATGCTCTTACCCACACAGGTGCGGCTGTCATTAGCTACAATAAAGCCATCAGGGCAGTAACAGGCGCCACCTTGAGGTGATGGGTGGCAAACATATTCACAACTCAAAGTGGAGCATCTTTCAAGACCTGTTATGAAGGAGTAAAAACAAAACATTATTCAACTTAGAGGGTATATATTAACTAATGAAATTCACAAACGTTATTGTTTTTGGAGTAGAAAAGACTTTTGAATCAACTCAAAAATACTATTACAAAAACTTAAATAGTAAAATATGCCTACCAGGTCTCTAACAGCTGACGCTTAAAGTTATAAGATCATTAACCTGCATTTACAACCCTATAAAAAGGCTTTGAGGTGTTAAGCATGTGATTGCTCTGACTAATGTCCTCACGTTATCTTGAAATAATTTTAAACACCTTTGCAATAGTATTTTACATTTTATAACAAACGATGGTTATGAAGTAAGTAAGTAGTAGCTTTATTGTTTTGTAGCAATAATAATTTAAGCTTGAAAGCAAAAAAAAAATTAAAATCTGTAAATGCTTGTAGGTTTCTAAAGAAGTATAGAAATTATCAGAAGCAAGATTATTGCATGTAATAATATTGATCATTTTGAAAAAGCCACAAAAGTGAATCCTTACGGATTAAAAGTGGAGCAAAACAAGAGAGAAATGTTTATTTAGCAAAACATGGAACCATTAAAATGCGGTGAATCTGTGCCAGGTAAAAGTACTGTGTAAATTTGTCTCACCGCAGGTCTGTCCAGCTGTTGAGTTGCTCTCATCTGTTCCTTCTGGACAGTCTGGTTTGCCATCACACACTTTATCCACAGGGATACACACTGTCGAACCAGGACAGCCCCACTCTCCAGGGTAACAGTCTCTTGAGTTACTGTCTAAAATCCACATTGTTGGAAAACATTTTTGCATTGTTGATTCTCACAATATAATAAACACTTAAATATGAACCACCACACTACAAGATGACATAAATGTGCTTTATGTGAATAAGTAAATTAAAAATGTGTGTGAACTGAACTGAGTTAGTCAAAAGGCTCTGGAGACCTATAGCAGAAAAAATGCACTAGAGCAATACTGCATCATCAGAATATTGAACATTACTCACCACAGCCTTTTTCATCACTGTAGTCTCCACAGTCATTGAAATGGTCACAAACCCATCTCTGAGGGATGCACCTGCCGCTGGAGCATGTGAACTGATTTCCGCTGCATGTTTCGTACACTAAAGCACCAAAGCAAATTATAACAGTACAAAACTAATGTGATATACCATTCAAGGGTCAGCTTCCTACTAACCACAGCCATGTTCATCACTGTTATCCCCGCAATCATCCCAGTGGTCACAGACGAAAGCTAGTGGGACACAGTAACCATTTGCACACTCAAACTGGTGGTTGGGACAGTGAGCGTTTGCTGAAAGAAGCAAAGCAGTTGGTTAGAGTTGGGGTAACTAACTTTTTTTTTACTTAAAAATTAGCAAATTTTATGCTTTCCACTAAAAATCATATAATAAATGCAGGACTTGGTGAGAAAATGACCACTGAGTATAGTCTGAATTGAATAATAAAGAGTTTTAGTTTAGAGTCAAATGCAGCTCTGTAATTGGCCGTGCTTGGATGTCCTCTCCAGTTTCACTTTGTTGTTTGCAAAAAGAAGTTTGTAAGCCATTTTAACAACCAAAATGAATACATGTCAATATTAACCAATGTGTGTCGAAGGATTTATGAAAGGAAGTTGTCAGATTTAAAACCAATTATTTTTTTTTGCAGTGTGAAAATCAGCTACTCCACCTTTAATATAAAACTAAAGTGATTATGCTTTTTCAGAACTTGTTTTATACTTTGACACCAACATTGGCAGTGTGATAAATACTTTTAGTTGCACAACAGCTGAAATAACGGCGCTCAGAGGCGGTTGAAAGGCTAAAGTTCTCATTAAAGAGAAATGCAAATTTTTCTTCAATGCCAAAGCTGCAAACACATTATTTTTCTTAGGGTTTTTTTCCCTCGTTGATTAAAAATGTAGCATACTTTATTTATTTATCTATTTATT